>VZTT01077337.1:0-28514 GCA_013400855.1 Buphagus erythrorhynchus | reverse complement strand
AGCCACAACTTCTCTGGGCAATGCCACACAGTGTTACTGATATCTGGCAGGTGCTGGCTACACTGCCTGTGTCTTCATGTGCCAGCAAGAGATTTATGGCAAATGAGAACAGGAAACAAGAACGAATGCAAAAGAAGGGGGATCTGTCAAAGGAGTCCCCCTTGGCTGGTGCTCCAGTAGCAATGCCTGTGGGGAGCTACTGTTTATTTGGAAAGGTGGTTACGGATGTGAAGACATGTTGGCTGCTCAGCACTTCTCATGCACTGTGGCACATCCTGGACTTGGTCCAGGTTGTCAGAACCCTTCAGAAAACTCATAGTCCACAAGTGAACTCTGTAGAAGCCAATGAGTCTCTGGCATGCACCCAGCGGGGCTGGGAGGCTGAGAGCAGGAAGCACTGCTGTGCTGTTTGATGAGGTGTGTGCCAGGTGGCTGTGAGGCCCCTGCATTTCAAGTCTCTGCAAAACAAAAGTCATCTCTGGGGGAGGGAAGAGGACAGGAGGAACAGTAACTTGTACATGATGCACCAATGCTGCAGGCTAGGGGAAGTCTACTCCCTACTGCTGCATCAAGCAATTATAGCTGTCAGCAATGCGGAGCACAGGGGTGATGCTAATTCCAGTATTTTCTGATTTCTGAGGGTTCACTTGGCACCTTTAAGGCTGTACCCTCAATGATGCATTACAAGCCGTGTAATTTTTGCTGTGAAGCAGATTTGCACCCTTGTTTTCAGGGCTGCCACACAACAGAGTTTCCTGCAGCCAGAGTTGCTGTGCCAGCTGGGACCTGGTGGGCTGAGTGACACAGCTGTAACCCCCAGACCTACAGAGTGCCTGAGCCAGCAGCAGGGAGGTGTAACAGCAGGACAAGAACTCGCTGGAGTATTGTTCTCCATTTGCATGTCAACCCTGAGCTTTGTAAGAGCCTGTCTGGTTTGTGAGGGACCACCCTCCAGCAGATGAGCTCCTCTTCCTTGTCTCAAATACTTTGGCTGTTTCTCAGCATTTTCCACGCTGCGTGTTCCACCACAAACACCACCAGCAGCAGCAATGACTGAAAACCTGTTGGAAACTCCAGGCTCACAGACCCTGTGTCAGCACAGAGTTGAATTGTGGGGTTTGGGGCAGGGAGAGGATGTCTGGTCAGCTCAAAACCCCATAAAGACGGAGGCCACAAAGATTAGGTGTGAATTCCAGACTCTGTGGCTTGTCAAGCAGCATCCCCAGAAAGCACGTGTCTTAAGTAATTTGCAATGTAAGCCGAGATGACAGAAAAATGCTTCCAAACCCACCTGTATGTGTGTTGCTAGAAAATAAACAGTAGGCTGCTTAGGGAGGAGGCCATGAGCAGTTCTGCTTGTGTGGATGGTGGGGTCGTCTCAGGAAGGCGTTGACAGAGCCCCTGAGACATTCCAGGTTGTGCCTTCCTTCCAGTCCACCAAAGGAAGTTGTGATGCCTCCATTTATTAAAACACAGACCTAAAGGAGAGGGTAGAGAAGGGAGACACTCGCTCTGGTCACATGAGAGGAGCCTCTCAGCAAGGGGGGACAGCCCTGCCAAGAAGCCTCAGAGCCATCACAGAGTAGACAAGCAAAGACCCCCCTTCCAGTTCAGCACCAACTCTCCCAAACACTACTCCAAGATCCCAGTGCTTCACCCCATGGGAAGGGCTGTAGGTGCCAGAGCAGGGCACAGATGCCCATCTCCATAGACAAAAGCACTTCTGATTCAAACCAAAATTCTCTGAATTGCTGGCTTTATTCACAGGTTAAATCCTCTTCATTCTGCATTTGTACTTTATTTCAGTGGGTTTATTGTCATTGGCTGAGAGCTATGCGAATATGCTGATAAATATAGACTTTACATTAAAATTGGCACTCTTTTTAACCCGGTAGGTATGTTAATCTATTCACATTTTGTACAAGCACCGCACAGTTATAACGTGCATTAATTCAAATACTTAATTTGCATTTTATTTTGTTAGGAAATAGTGAATGAAGCATTTTTTTACTTGACATTTAGAAAATGGAATATTTAATTGATTGCAATAACAGCATTTAAAAATGATTTCTTGAATTATTAATAAAAACTAAAATGGAGTGGATACATACAAGCCTGCTTGAACAAACTGCTGTAGTCTTTTTAGGCAGGTTTGTTTCATACAAGAACAACCTGATCCAACCATGATTTTATCCCTAATGTGAGCAGGGGCTTGGACTACAAAGCTCCAGAGAGGCTTATTCTTGCTTCAGTCTTTCTGTGGTGAGTGAATGGGTTCTTCCAGTGACTGTATCATTCAGGCTTTTGGAACGAGGAAATCTCAAGGTCTCACATTTCTTTTTCTTGCTTGTTGTCAGTGTGTGAAAAATAATTCCTTTCCTACTCCCAGATGGAGTTTCAGTTTTGAATGAGTTGTTTCTTCAATGGCAGCAGCCCAGCCCACTGAAATTAAATTGCACACCTGCAAAAACAGACCAAAGTGGACACCTTGCTGAACATTTCTTTCACACCAAGATGTAGATTAGTGTTTGTCACAGCTTTGCCTGTCCTTAAGCCTTGGGCACAAATGTGTTTTTTTAAAACTAACACTCCTAGTTTCTTTTATGTATTCAGAAAAATAAACATAAATTAGCATAAATTAATCAAGATGTTTGACTATTTTTATAAATGAAATTAATTTTATTGGATAAAGCCAGCTATATTTCTTCTGATATTGTAACTCATAGGAAGCAGAGTTGGAGAAACTTCCTTCAGTTGTCTTCGGAAAGAAAGGTAGGACATTTCATTTCCTTCTATTAGTCTTTAACTCTTTCAGTGCTGCAGTCTCCCTTGCCTACTGCCAGATCTTTAGAGCAGATGTTGCTCAATATCTTCCTATTGGCAGGGAGAAAGTAGAGCTGTGGTTGATTATAAAAAGCAGAACATCTCAGTTTTCAAACCAGTTTTTTTCTGGGAGGAGATGGGCTTATTTCCAGTCTGTATGAGCAAGCTGTCTCTTGGGAATGTCTTCCACTGCCAATGTGAGACCCCTAGGCTGATTTGGGCAACATTTGAATTGAATATACATGACGGTGAAAGAGTGTCCACCACACAGCTCTGAGTGGTGGCTAGGTAAGCAATGCCTTAAGAGTGCTTAAAGAAAGGCTGGGTGTTGCTGAGCTGTGGGGTGAGTTTATTCAAAAGTAGGAGAGGAAGGTGGTCCCACTGGTGGAAGGTGACAGTTGTGTCTGGGATGGTTTACATGCACATCATGCCATGGACATGGTGGTGGCAGAGCCTGAGGGATGGGAGCCTGGGGAGCACGTCTGCTCATTGGAAAGGGGAATACTTTGCTGAACATCCTCATCAGCACATTCACCCAACTACCCAGGAATGATGCCCACAGATGGGGCAATCAAATTGGGCAAGATAAACTGGTCCTTTGTGTGCATGACCAATTATTATTAATAAATGGATTTAACAAGGCTGCAAAATTCTTACCTCTTGTCACGCTCTATGGTTCCAGCCTCCTGAAATTCAGACTTGACTTCACTCGTTAACTAGGATATTTCCAATCACTCTAAAAGGACAATTTCTCCAGCACCATTTTAGAAAGTGTTTATGTTGCACTGACAGCTATTCCAGGAAATCTGCAAGCTAGCCAGTTCTGTAACGGAGTTCATGATTACTTTAACTGAGTATATCCCTGCTTTAAGCACTTCAATTCTAGGAGAAATAAACTTCTCAGATCCCATTACCACTACAGTGATCCAGGTAACTATTAACAAGGATCTTTAAAAAAATCAAGTAATTTTTGACAGATTTTTTGGCTCCTTCCTGTCAAACTGATTTTATTTTGTTGACCTGGATTTCTTGCTTGTTTTAGAGAGAAGCAATTTACTTCCTCACTGTTCCAGTATTTCACATCTGGACTGTTGTGGCAGCCTTCTTGACATCATTAAGGACCAGAACAGTGCTGGCTCTTTTCCAGCCTTATAGGTTTTCCCAAGCAGTCCAGAGTCTGACAGAGATCAACCCACAGATGCCTCCAGGTGGCTTTCACAGGATGACAAACACCATTTATTGAGGACTGATGATCAAAAAAGTCTTTGCCCCAAGAGGTGCCATTTAAAACTCTCCTTTACTGTTTGCCTAGGAAGTACACCATCCCCATAAGACACCAGCACCAACACAGAATAAATATTTACAGAACAATTCCCCTCCTCTCATTACAAACAGTTCTGCTATCTGCAGTCAGTAATGGACAAGTGCCATGTTCAATTATATCAAAAACAAAAGGCATTTCAAAAAAAGCTGCTCATGTTTCCAGCCTTGTCACTTACAGGCTTTGTTCCCACTGGCTTCATTTTTGTACTGTGTATTTTCTAGCTTCTACTGGTTCTTTTGCTCCTCTGGTGATTAAATACTGCACAGCTCTTGCCCTTATTCCCTCTCTTCCAAGGTTAGCTTTTAATGTGCTTTCATTTGCATTTATACTTGCAAGCCATTTAAAAATGCCCAGGTTCTATCCAAATTTTGGTCTAAATTGTCTCATTGTGCAAGTCAGAGCATTCCCTCAGTGGCAGCAGAAGTCTCTGGAATGCTCCTTGCTGCTGGCTAGTGCTTCGAACACCTCTCTGGCCCACAGTTCCTAGAGAGCTTGCTGCCGATGACGGCCGTTAAATCCCGTCCTATCCATTGAAATCAAGCTGCTTGGAGCAGTTTCCATCCTTCATCATCCACACACTCTCCCCAAAGCCCATCTTCCAGTTCAGGCCACATCCACCATTTCTTCTGTCAGTTGAGCACCCGTTGATGTCTGAGTAACCAATCCCCAGCTGAAGAGATCAGTTCTCCTGCCACAGCCTGCTCACCCACTGGATCATGGCAGAGTATCCCTGTTTCTAAAACCGTACCAGAGATACGGCCAACACTTTCCAGAAATTTACTTCACCTCTGTTTAAAAAAAGAAGCCCCAGGAAGTGGTGAAATACAATCTGGGGATCAGATTGTATTACAGATTCAGACTGTGGTAGGGGTACCACAAACCATATAAGCCACAGCCTGGGGAAGAACTCATCCTTTTTTTTCTGTGCAGAATGAACAGAAAAACAGAATGAACATTGAGGCAAACATCTCGAGGCAAAAACAAACACTGACTCAGTGCTAACTCACTTGAACAGAAAACAACACCAGCTTCTGAGCCAATGGCTGCCAGGGTCCCCCTGCAATGACAAGGTGGGAGCAGCACTGATCTTAACCCATGCTGTCCTCTGAACCCAGGCAGAGCTCTGGCTTCATAACTAAACGAGCAAAATCCTCCCTGGATCCTCATACAAGTTATCTGGGTGAGAAAAACAGTCCATGTTTCTTTAAGGTGAAAGGCTTAAACCTTCCTGATGAGCAGACCACAAGCAGGAAGAAGACTTGCTTTGTCAGTCTCCAGGCTATGCCAATGGAATTGATAAAGAGGAGCTTCAGTAAGGGCCATCTCCTCACAGTTACTTTCAGACTGCAGATCTTCAGGAATTGTTTTGGAGCCTGATGTTATGTTAGTAACAGCTGCCAGAGTTTCTGGCAACAAGGTGATTGCGACAAGCTGGGAAGCAAGATATCAGGGTATCTGGAAAACCTGTCCACCTTCTTGGAGACACGTGGGTTGTCCTGATGGCTTATTTTCTCAGCTGTGCTGCCCAACAGACAGTGAGGGCTGGCCTTTGCCACCTCCACTCCTCCTCATTTAAGAGAAAGCAACTGATGAGGTAAATGATCAAGTGATAGCAGGAATAAATGTTCACCTTCTTGTGTGGGCACGACTGCAGGGGCAGGCATTTTTCACAGCCACCAGAAAGCTCAGTAGCTTTCTGCAAGTACATTAAGTACATTTTCAAGCCTGACTTATGCAGAATGTCACTTTTTAGTGACAGGATTGCTATGTGAAAAAGCTGAAACACATTCATCACTTACAATAAATGCAGAGCTAAGAGAGAAAGAAAAACTAGAGAGACCAATTGCCGCAGTTTATTTTGGAGGTGACATCAAGGCAAACAGAGTATTGGTTTCAATGAATTTTATTTAATTCTGCATTATACAAGTGGGATCTGAATCCTCAAACTTCACACCATCAACATAATGGAGAAACGCCACTATACAAGAGGAGGGCAGAATTTTGAAGCTGAAGACAGACTGGACCAAGCTGTTTCTCCCCACGTGGTCAGAGATTCTTCCTCCTTCACACAGTGTGCTTCCCAGACCAGCAGGTTTACCCCAGGAATAAGAGACAAATCTAGCTCTAAACACTCCCTCTGCCTCCTCCTCTCCCCAACAAAAGAGGTTGCTCAATGCCAGCATTGGAATGGTTAAAGACAGGGAGCACATCAGGTTTTCAGTCTCTCAACCAGCCCACTAGATTAAGAAGTAGCCTGGTTACTCCCTGTCTCCTGAAAAAGATCCAGGAAAATGAATGACCTAAAATGCTGAAGACTTACCTCCTTTCCTTCCCCCATCTCATAGCCTTGTTCTCTAAGCAGAGAATAGGCAATGAACTCTGAGGAGGTTGAAGGAAAGCCAAGGAAAATCAGGGGCTACCTGAATCCCTGGGAATCTGGTGGCTACCCTGGTGCCCTCATTCATTCCCTTTGAGTTTCAGAGACCTGTTTGGAATAGTACACGGAGAGGGCCTCCCTTAACGACTCAGAAGCAACCAGGGATACAGAACACACAGGAACCACCGTGAGGGTACACACCATTCCAGGGATGGCCCAAATCACAAACAGGGCAAGACTTCCCTTCAGCCAAGGCCCCAAGGGCTGTGGGAACTGGGACGAGGCCCTGGCAGGGGGAAGAGAGTTCCTGCAGCAGTACTGAGGTCTCATGTGAATTTACTTCTTCTTCCTCTCCTGGGAACAGCGAGGGCAGAACCTGTTAGAAAGGGAAGTACAAAGCCAACATTTAGGGCATGACATAAGCCTCAAGTGCATGGTCCCAAAAGACCTTTTCCAAGGTCCCTGACAAAGCCTTAATTCAAATTTTCCTTTTAATATCATCTTCTAAGTGTGTATATAGAGTACTTTTCCCCTGCCACCTAGGACCTCCCCTTTCCAAAGACCAGTGGGCTCCCCAGGTTGCTTCACTCACCATTTTCCTCTTGGTTTTGTTGTCAGACCCACGCAGGCAAAATGAAACCATTCAATGGAACACTGTTGGGGTGAAGAGCAGCCAGTTAAAGAGCAATTTCCTTTTGAAATTGTTCTTTTTGGGCTACCAGAGTACCCAGCATTTAATCACAAACTCCTAAATCCCTAGCAGCGATCAAGGATTGAATACTCACACCCAACCTACACTGTGTTAGCAAGAAGTCCCCTTCTCTCTTGCTAAGTTTAGGGAGAAGAAAACATGTTAGGAAAACCCTGAAGAAAGAGGCCCTTCAGCAGTCATTGCCAGCCACACCTCTGCCCATCCCAACTACCTGAGGTAAGCCCTCTCCTTGTCACTGCTTGCTGTCTCAAGCCCCCCCCAAGCCGGACAAGACCTTCCACACAAGACTCATCTCGACTCCCTTCCCTCCCATTTCCACCACCTGCAGGCTCTTACATCTGGGTTGTCACAGCCAATCATCTCCCCATAGGAGACCTGGTGGCAGAGGCAGTAAGTGGGCTCATTGGGGTCCACAGGCATATCCAGTACGTCCGAGGGGTGCACATTTCCAAAGGTGACTGAAGGCATCCCATACTCTGTGCTACTGCAGGACAGGAATAAAGTAAGTCAGCAAAGTAACTGGCTTTGAGTACCTTCATGTGTCCCAAGACAGTGCCTTTGTTTGCCAGAGAGATACTTCTCTTATGTAAATACATATACCCAAGGGAACCTGCTTTCCCTATCAACCCACACTCCCCTGAAAGAACAAAAAAAGTTTCCTTCCTCTTGCTTCCCAAGAAGGGGCAGAGGACACAGTTCCAGTCTGGGGATCTCAGAGAAGCCTAGCTAGGCCTGCCTTGGTCTGATTTCTAGTGCTGCTTCTCATTCCCTCAAGTCCCTTGAACACTTACGTGCGGACGAGCTTCAATTTCTTTTGGGCAGTTTTTGGTGCTTCCTCATCAGAGTTTTTCCCTTTAGAGCGAGCACGGGCAGCTTTTTTCTCTTTCTGGGCTCGGCCCTCTGAAAAAAGAAGAGAAGAAGAAGAAGAGAAAAAGGTGTTGCATCTTTCACCCCACCAAAATAGACACCTGACAGCGACAACCTCTGCAGCACTAAAATACACTCCTACTTTGGAATGCATATTGGCTTTGGGCCATGCACCCCATCTTAATTTATCTAGTGGCCTTGAATATGGTCACACAAGAAGAGCCCAGGTCACCATCTTTTTACCTGTCCTTCAGACTCCAGCGCAACAGTCTTTGATCTGCACCACTCCAGTGCCTGCCTTCATCCCCACCACTTCCATAGTCACTCGGCTGCCTCCTGAATCAATCTGCAGCCCAGTGGTGGTACTCACTCTTCTTGCCCTTGCTGGAAGAACTGTCATAGTCACTCGACTCTATCTGCTTCTCCTTCAGGTCTGCTTCAAAGCGAGCGAGGTCTGTGTCCAGCCGTCGGATGTGCTTATCGACCTGCAAAGACAGCAGTGACCAGGGGTTACCACAGGACAGAGCCCAGGAAGGCAAAGAGAGGACAAAGAAGGAACAAAGGGGCAGGAGGCTTGCACTAAAGAGCCAAGGAGCAAGAGTGGGCATGGCCTAAAAATGAGAGATCAGGGCCTTCCAAGATGGGTGGCTTTAGTTTGGGCGTTCACATAAGCACGAGACACTTCCCTTCATACCATCTCGTAGGTCTGCATAGCCAGCTGAACCTTGTCGTCCCCAAATTCCTTGCACTTCCCATAGGCTTCCTGGATTTGCTTGAGAAGCCCCAGTTTTTCCTCCGAAGACAAAGTCCGTGCATTGCTGATATACTCTGTGGCCAACTTATCGATCTCTGACTTGAGGTCTGAAACAAGTGCACCATTAAATACACAAACATCACACACACTACAGAGCCCTCCATGAGGAGACACTGAATGACTGGAGCAGCTCCAGGCCTCCTCCCCTGCTTGGAGATCCCCATGACAAAGGCAAAGCAAAGCAAAGCTGGTTAAGCTACATACTCCTTATCTTGGCAACAAAACCATCTCTAATCCTCACCTTCTGTCCTCTGATCCAGATCTCGCATGAGTTGGAAGTTTCTCTGTAATTCAAATGGCAGGTTCTCAATACCTGCAGGAAAGGAGAATACATGGAGAAATCAGGTTCTTGTCCACGATGCCAAGGCAGGAACAAAGCTAACCAGTAATAACACACACACCTCTCTGGTGCGCATCAGCCTGATTCCATCTGAATGGAATCAGCCCCAAAGGAGACAAACTATACAAATACGATATATTTAATGCAGAAGCATAGTTCTAGAGTACATATTAGTTAGCAGAAAACTGCTGACATGCAGAAAGGTCCACAATAAGAAAGCAGAAACCCAAAATCTGTACAATGAGTGTCAGTCATTATAATACAACGTCTCCGTCCAAAAACTCCACTCAGTAATGAAAAAAACAGCACAACAGCTGGTAAATAAAGCCATTTAGTTATTTCTATACAAGGATGTAAAAATTAAGTTGATCAAATGCTAATTCACTGAAAAGTGAGTCTGTTTAATGCATTCATTTAACATATAGGGGACAGTAGACACTCTGGGCAGAGGAAAGATCAAGTCTGAGACGGGACGGGGAAGAAAGCAGTCTTAACCCCTCATGATTTGTAACTTGTTGTGCCTTCTGCACTGCCATCTCAGTGTGGTCTGTCCAACACCTGGAAGGATGCCACACATTGTGAATAATAAATGTTTGTAGGGCTCTGAATGAGCACTGTGAAGTTGATAGTCAATTAATTTTCAATGCACTATGCTACTCACCCCCCAGGCATCGCCAGATGCTCAACTGGCAAAGCTGATAACAACAATTCTTATTTTTCCATGCCTGTCTAATCAAAATGAGATCTAGTGTCACTGCATTAACCTGAAGTCTAAGCTTGATTACTGTCCCCTTTATACAAAATAAAAATAATAAATCTCTCTTGAAGGTTTAAAAAAGAAGGTGTTGGGAAAAGCTCTTCACAAAGACAAGAGAAGCATGTCTGAGCTTCCTGAACTTGCTCTCTAGCTCACAGGAAGTGCAAGTGAAGTTGTGTCTGGCCATCACCAAAGCTGTCCAACACATCAGTCCAGGAAGCAACCTCTATTTTCACCGCACACATTTCTACAGCAATGAATGCTTTTCCACTTTCCTGAAGAGCAACCAGTTGACAGGGAAGGTTCTGTATGCAAGAGGGACGTTTTAACAAGTACTACATAACAGGACGTGAAATTAATTCCTATAAGAGGTAAAACAAATTGTGGGCCTTGCTAAGCACAGAAGTTTTTCCTTTTACTTAAGATTTTTCCCCAAACAGCATAATAAGAAGTTACATACAGAATCCTTAGGAGCAATCAAGCTGCTGCTTCAACATATTTCTGTTGCGATTTCTGATTTAGTTACCTGAGAAATGCTCAGATAGTAGGTGTCCTTAAGTACCCGGATACATAATCCATAGCACATACGCATCACCCCTCTGCATTCAAGGACAGTTAACAGTGCAAATTCAAATTCTGAAAAATTACTAAACGGCAAAATTAAGTCTGTCAGCACATGCTGAATTTGATATTTCCATGTTTGTTCAGCATGACAGACTTCACACAAGGTTTAAGCAGCTGACTACTGGATTACATCCCTACGGTTCAAAAAAGCATCTCAGAACACGACGGGGACACAATGCTGAAAATTATTATTGCTTATAGAGGAAGCTTATGGCAGGGATGAAATCCAGCTTGGGAATCTAGAGACCATGTTTTTTTCCTTCCTGCAATCCCCATCCTCATCAACTCTAAGCCTTTCAATTTATACAGCAAATGAAACATGGGTCATACTGCAGCATGCTGCTTTTCATTCCTTTCCAAAGCATCTGCTGCAGAAGACAAGACAAGTATCCTCTAGAGGAAAACAAACCTCTTCCTGCACTGCACACAATATGTCAAATTTATACTGAGTTTATTAATCCTGGAAGATCACAGCTTCTAAATTCTGGACTTGTGGTTTTTAGAAAAGATTAATGTAATTTCTTTTTCTCTTCTGAAAAGGACAGATGGTAAAAGCACAAATTCCACCAGGTACTGTCAGCTTTCCCTCAGAAGGGCTAGAAACCTTCAGATCGAGCAAGCACCTGAGCCAGCACAAAAACCAGTAGGATGCTACTGTGCAGGCAGAACAACCCCATGTGAGGTTACAGTCACATTTCACAGCAATGTTCTTGCACCAGGAGAAACTCAAGCAGGAGTTTGATTCTGCTACACAACCTGAAAGGAACTGTGCTCTAGTTTTTAAAGCCATCACTGGAAAAATCTGCCACCACCACTGATGCCAGCTCTTGTCCGGACAGCATCTGTCTGTCTTTCTTTTGCCTCTATGTGCCCAGCCTTGTCTGTTCAGCCTGTGCCCCCCACCCCTCTCTCCCCAGAGCCTGCTCCCCTCAGTGCTGGCCCCCCAGCCCCTCAGCCAGGCTAGTGGCTCCCCTCCTCGTTTCCTGCCTCCAGGTGTGCAGAGCCCCCTGCTCCCGGCGGCTCTTGCAGCATGGGGAGAGCTGTCACCTGCCTCTGGTTCTGGCTGAGCAAATGCACCATGGGCAGATCATTTATGCACATCTGAGTCATGATCTTCCAGAGGCTCATTAGCTGGGCAGGCTTCCACTGGAGCTGACGAGGCAAACGCTGTCAGTCGAATTCCTTCCCTGCTAAAACCAGCAAAATTATTTCCTAAAACCACAGCAAAAATATTTCACTCTGCAAATCTATTATTGGACAAATGTTCTGCCACTGCTTGGTCAATAAACGGAGAAAATGAAACAAGTGACAGTACAGTGACTTTATAATCAGAACGGCTACAAAGATACTTTATCTGTTGAACTGAATGTGGAAGGAAGCTGAGCAGACCATTACAAATTATGATCCAGAAAGAGTCTGGCAGTAACAAAAAGCATAACAAGATAAAGCTGCAGATAAGCAAGTTATAGCCGAGCAACAAACTATTTGTATGGTACGTAACTTAATCTAGCTGTGGGGATGTTTTCTTCTATCTGCAGCTTAACGCCAAAGCTCTTGCATAGCCTTAAACAGAAGTGATTCTCTGGATCACAGAATTTATCATAGGTGCCAGAACACGTGCTGAAATTGCTTGACCTGTGCTGTGCTATCAGACATTATCACTCTCTAAGTCCCATTAAAAAAATATTTAGATTTGAGCTCCATTTCCTCATTCCTACCACAACACTTTTCCTCACTATTTCTAAAAACATTAATGTTATTTATGTAATTTAATTTCCTCCTGCTCTTCTCCTTTTTTCCTCAACAATTAATTTTGCTCTTTCATCTTAGTAAGATTCACCTAAAATTATCATGACTAAATACTATCTATCATAAAATACCCACGTAATTCTCAGATTATGAAACTGATAATTGTAAAAAAAAACCACTCTAGAGGCATCTTTGATCACTAGAGAAAAGTGATGATACGCAACGACAGAAAAATAAGAAAAAGCAAGGGCCTCTTTCCAAACAAATGGCACAGCAGCAAGAGAGGAACAGGAGGATGGTGAAAATGTACAGGGAAGAAAGTGCTAGCAAGGCCAGCAGCTTGGCCCAAAGCATGGGCTGGCATTAATGCAACTGTTCCACAGAATCACAGAATGGCTAAGCCTGGAGGGGACCACAGTGGGTCATCCAGTTCAACCTCCCTGCTCAAGCAGGGTCATCCCAGAGCATGTGGCACAGGACTGCCTCCAGACAGTTCTGGAAAATGTCCAGAGAGGGAGACACCACAACCTTAGTGGGGAATCTCTTCTTTTGCTTGGTCACCCACATAGGAAAGAAATTCTTCCTCGTGTTCAAGTGGAACTTCCTGTGCATTAGTTTCTGCCCATTGCCCTGTGTCCTAATGCTTGGCACCAATGGGAAGAGCCTGGATCCACCCTTTGACACCCTCCCTGCAGATACTTAAATACAATGAAGAGCCCCCTCAGACACCTCTTCTAAAGGCTGAACAGGCCCAGCTCCCTCAGCCTTTCCTCATTAAGAGAGATGCTCCGGCTCCAAATCATCCTCATTCCCCTCCGCTGGATGCGCTCCAGGAGCTCTGTGTCTCTTTAATGAGGAGCCCAGCACTGGTAACAGCACTCCAGATGTGCCTCACCAGGCCTGTGTAGATGGGCAGGATCCCTCCCTTGCCCTGCTGGCAATGCTTTTCCTCACTGCACAGATCCATACAGAAGCCTTGTGCAGCTCTACTGATTCCTCTCATGGTACAATTATCCTGAATATCACTGGTGCAGGTCTCTCAGTGAATTTTTTTCACCCCTTCCTTTTCTTACCTTGTTTTAATTGCTGATCACAAGCTATAGTCTCTCTACGTACCTTCGTCTTTCCTCTCCTCAAATGTTATTCCTTCACTAAGCTCATTCTTCTTTTGTCTTTTATTCTCCTCTTTCCTTGTCATTCTTTCCCCCTTTCGTTCTTCCACAGGCATCCATAACCATGCTGTCTTCTCCCTGAAGAACCACACTCTCTCTCCAAAAGTCAGAATCCAACACCACTTTTTTCCCTCTCCAATAATTATTCTTTTATTTACTTCTTTTTAAAAACACATATGGGGTGTCAGGTGCAGGCAACTGATATTTCAACTTCAGCTACTTAACTCAGATGTTAACTGTGACACACAAACACAGAGAGTAAGCCTACACAGCCTGGTAACTTCAATCTTATTTCAATCCTCTGCAGCATGTCTGTGCTGTGCCAAACAATGGATTTGTGCTGCCCAAAGTCCTAAAAACAGATCAATAGCACTAAGTACCATCCAAACACACAGTGCCTTTCCCAAGACATCTGTTCACCCACCAAGTTTAGATGCATGTTTATATTTTATTCAAAAATGGGAAAATACATTTTGAAACAGCTGCTTCATTGAACAGCTTAGATTTCAGCAAACACTTTAGACACTACCTTGCTGAAGGCAATTAAAAAAATTCCTGCTTGTGCCAGGGACTGCCACAGTGAGAGGGTAAGTTCTTTGCCCCCCAAGACAGCAATCTGGCTGGGATCTTGCTGGGGAAGCACATCGGACTTTTCACTACTCCATAATTCTCCTAATTTTGTAGCACTTGAAGTACACTGCAGGACAACTGGCTTGCAGCAATTTTCAGGAGCTCCCTTGCTCCCTCATTAGGGGGCAGGGTGTCTTTTATATCCCTCCTTTCAGAGTGTATTACCTTTTGACACTATTGCTTCTACTCTATCGTGTGTTCTCAAGTAATCAATAACCTTCCTACAGAGTTTATTGAAATTGGTGCTTGAGCACAATATATCCCTTTCCCTCTATTCAGAGATGGCTCAGCCCTGCTGCAATAAAAAACCCTAACCTGTACCATTATTCTCACAACACCTTGGTAAGGGATAACCCTACCTACAGTTTTACAAAGAGGGTGCTCAGGTGCATGGCAGACTGATTTAGCCACAGCCACCCAGGAATTCTGTGGTCGTATCACATATCCCAAGCTTTGGGCCAATGCACTGCACACCAGTCCACCCAAGCACATCTACTTCAGACACTGTCCAAAGAAATGGGCACCAGTCAGCAGTGACAATCAACATCAGTGACAGTCAGCCATGGAAATCCAATACTCCCCCAAAGTGTGGGCCCATTTCTCAGGAAGGGAGGACTCTTTTTGTTGTCTTCTTACCACAGTAGCTCAATGCTACAGCATCCACAGCCAAGATAGCAGGCAATGTTGTTAATACTCAGAAAAGAGATTGTTATTGTTAAAGATCAACCTTGATTTGAAAAGCTTGGAGGGCTTGGAAGACTGACACAACAAGCAAGACTTGCAACACTCCTGACATTTCCAGCCTGCCACAGACCTCCAAAGGCAGGGACAACCACCAAAGAGATCACAGGGCTGTTTGCAAAAACAATGACATCAGATTTGCAGTTGGGTAAGTGAAGAACTACAGAGAAAACACAGCATGCTTTGCCATGTAAAGCCATCTTGTATCTGCTCCAATAAAAATATCAGCCAACAACAAAACCAATTATAAATGACTTGGTCATTAAATGTATCAGCTCAGTGTGAGCTGTGCAAGTAGTTTTCACACAGAAACAAATGATACCTATGAATCACCAAATTCTCTCCCCTGCATGAAATCTTTTGTAATTTTCCATAGAACATGTGGTGCAGCACAGGTGTAACTAATCCAAAGTCTCAGTAAGGTGAAAGGCATCTTTCACTACACTAAGAGAGTGACAAGTAGAGAAACGATTTATTAAGAGACTCACATTTCTGAAGAATGATGTGAGAAACTGTAGAGGCAGGGACAGGGGATATGGCTGCATGCTACACTGGGGAGGGGATAAGAGTAATGAAGGTAGGGAATGCAAGAGATAAAAGAACTGCTGGGGAAATTGAAACACAGCCAAATCTGGGAAGGAATCAAGGGCTTGCCTACAGCAATTTCCGACATCACACCCACATCCTCTAAGAGCTTTAAGATGACAATACTCATCATCACACCCTCATTTGATAAATCCATACAGAGGAAAATCCAGGCACATGTAGCTATTCCAAAAGAACAATCCTATTTTACTAGGTTAGCTAATGTTATCAAGGAATGAAAGGACATTCCCATGTCAGTTGTAGGACAAAGATGACTTCCTTGAGGACATGTGCTGCTTCTGTTGCTCTGTGCTTATGCTGGCTCAAGTTTTCCAGCAGTGACAAGCCCTGATCTGGTGCATCTCTGTGTGCCTACTGACAAATGCAAATAGAAGGAGCCAAGGAAACTCGATGCCTCCCTAACTGGTGTAAAAAAGGAGAAAAATCCAAGGTAAATTGACTACATAGTACCATGTTAATTTACCAGCTGAGGTCTCCTCATCTAAGCCTGCTGTCTCCACCACCCTCTGCGCAGAGGCAGGCATGTCCTAGTGCCTGCCCCTGGAACAAGTCCTCCAAGGCACCAGAATTAATGTAACACAGCTGTCTGAGCAGCCCGGCATGTGACATCCTTCTGCCTCTCCAGCTCACCAAGGTTACCTGCTACTCCTGCTGTTCATGACTCTCCTAAATGTTTAGGTCTAATTTAAATGAAATGCTGGCTTTAGCTCCTCAAGGAAGATGGAAACAGTTCTTGCTGTTGAGGGGAGGTACCCACCTTGATATGGTGCCATAGAAGATTATTCATGTGTTGTCACTAGCTACAAGTACTTTATTCTGGCACCCATTAGGTGGGTAAACAGGGAAGCACTAACAGCAGAAAACACAGGTGGTTGCACAGCAGCTCCCTCTACTATAAAGACAATCCCTACACTCATGGCACGTTCACATATAAACAGAGACTTGATTTGGGACTGTTTTCTGAGTATGTGTGCTTCAACGGTGTCTTTCACAAAGGAGCTCTGCAATCCTCTTGAAACTACCAAAAATGACTCAGGGTTTGCATCCCACCTTCTGGAAAACCTGTATTAATCACATTATCCCTTTCTGCCCCTCAAAGCCTCCACAACAGTATTTCTAACCCTGTACGAGGGCCACCATTGAGCCAAGCACAGTAACTCCAGCTCAAGCAAGCACAAACTCTTCTCCTGAGTCTTTATGCATATTCCATCTTTTAATCACAAAACACTGTTGTCCTCCTTCTTCCTCCATTCCTTTCTACATCTCTAACTCCTTTGCAACCATATGTATTCCCTTAGTAAAGCTGCACTGTTACTGCTTGAGGGAAAGAACTTTTTTATCTTGCTTTCTCCCCTCAAAACCAGGCATAATATGGTTTAGAAACCAGAAGGAGGACAGTATTTGAAGAGATACAAATCTTTTTATGTTTAAATTAAGCCACTGGAGAAAAACACTCAAGAAGAAAAGTGGAACAAGACACATTCCTCTTCTCCCATTCCCTGAATCCTTTGTAGCTCACTAAGTAGGATGAAGGAATAAAGGTGAACAGAGTAGAAAAGATACGGAGTTTCTCTGTCAGGATGCTCAGCACAGAAGGAATGTGTGTATTTTTCTGCTGCAAAAACATCTGCCAAGAGCATAACACATTTCAGACAGATCTGCTTTGTAATTAACAGCTTAAAACCGAGGAAAGGGCATGCCTAATCCTAGGTCTAAACCCAGTTTCAAATTACAGCAAGGACTTGAAAGCTCCTGAAACACCTGACCTAAGAAGCTTCTAGACACCTTTTACTAAGAGAACTCTTCTTAACTTGGCTATTCCACAAAAAATAATGGAAAAGAACTTTAGATGTCTAAAGCAGAGGGCTCAAAATATATGAACTGAAGCAACTGGGACTGTATGCCTAGCTTTGTCAGACTGCTCATGCATTTTAACATACAGTTTTTAATTACCTATTCACATGATGTTTCATACAAGATGTTCCTCATTCCCAGTGACTGAGCACTGATTCAAAGTTTTATTTTATTCTCTTTGTTCAATACAGAGTCACATGCTCAGACCCAGACCTCAATCTGAAAACTGACCTTGTAATCAGCTTTTCAAGGTGTTCACTATTGTGACACTGAAATGTTTTCACAATGCTGCAGTGGAGTGGCCCATTTCCCTCACCAACAGAATGAAGGCCAAGAGATTTACTGAGGCAATGAGATTAACGCCAAGAAGGCCAGCTAATTACAAACTCTCCTCTTGAAATGTGCAAAAATGCTTCATAGCCTGACTTTTCAGAATTATCTGTTCAAGGCAGACTTCAGCTGCACTTATGAGCATTCTGCACATCTGCTCCTCTGACTAAAAATTTCCACTCAATCTGAGGGAAGCACAATCCATGCAAGGAAAACCTCTATAAAGTGGAACTCATGACATAAATAAAAACATCAAACTCACTTTGTCAGAGTGATATTCAGTTGCTTCAAACAGGAGGCCACCTTTTTTCTTTCTACAATTTTCACTTTATTCCTTAAACATCTTCCTTTATTCAAAGATATGAACAGGTCCTACAAATAACTGTCCTCTTTCACCACACATTCCTCACTCATTCCCTGAGCAGATCCAGACAGAAAACCATACAAAAGAGAATCTCTATGGGAGGAAAAAAGGCAATTGAAAACTGTGTCTGCAAGAGCTCTACACTACTAAAAGAAATCTGTTCCAAGACACAGATGTAAATTAAGAATCAGACACTTTTTATAAGAGATGACCAAAAGTTCTGGACTATTTATTTCTATCAAATTTCAGGAAGTTTTAGGGTATTAGTGAACTACTTTAAAATGGAATTGAATGTTTTTAAAACACTGAAATAATGTGGGGGGAAAAAGGGGAGCAGCAAGTAGGAAACTGAATGCTGTCAATCAGTTAGCATCAAGAAGACTCATGTCTAAAATACAGTCAGGATTTCAGGTAGGACACCAGGAGAGGAGAGCAGGCTTAAAGAAGAACAGTATGGGTAATTAGAAATGTATGCCATTACCTATCAGCAGCCTAACTTACTGAAGACTGTGATGGGTGCTCTTTGACTCTAAGTATCACAATATATGCTATAACATATGCTAATATATGCTAAGTATCACAATATATGCTTTCCTGAAAGAAATCTAGAATAAGCACAGCAACTGTCTTATGATTAACTAATAACAGCAAGTAATATTGCACCAGACAAAACTGAAAAAGGCCTTTAGAGATCTAAGAGTAAGCAGAAAAAGGCTAAACCATCACAGCAAAGAATGTTTTGTTCTTCCTAAAACCTTTGTAACCAGATACTTTAAAGGACTTTTGGATTGTGCAAATCACTTTTTTTTTCATTATTTTCATATATTTAAGACACCTCAACAATAACAATGACTCTACTGTATTAATATCCACCTTCAACAGGACGAGAATCTCTAATCCAACTGCAGGACCACAAATCTCAGCTGAGAAAGGAGTTTGGCATTTTCTCTGCATGCCTGTACAAGAGAAGAAGAGGAGCTCCTAGGTTGGCTGGCTTTAATTGACTGTGATGACATGATCCAGAGGTGTTTGACTTTGGCAGAAGCATTCTCCAGCCACCAACCTTCCCTTCTCTCCAACTGGGTACCTATCATACCTCTCCACACTCAGTGCTGCATCCTGCTTGTCTCTGCTCACCAACTGCAGATCCCAGACTTTTGCTTCTTTATTTTTGCTCTGCAGCTCTTACCCAAAATACACCTCTGCCGTCCCAGCAGGAAAACCCTGCATCCTCTCTATGCACTTACTCCTTGTCCATCTGCTTCTTTCTCCTCTTTCCCAGCCCTTGTTCTCCCAGCTGAGGAGCCTCAGTCAACTGCAGCCTTCTACAACGGAGTGACAACTGCACAAGAACATAAATCTTCACTCCTCTCCAACCTGCCTCCTCATTCAACTCTTCTTCCTGGCTTTTGCATTCTCTTTCATTGAAGATCCTAGACCCTTGCCTGTTCAACTGCAGCTTCTTTTCAGCTTTCACTGAAATCTATTATGGTTCTTGAACATTCTTCCTAGAGACACTTCCTTTCCTGATGACAAAAGGAGCACTGAAGACATAAGAAACGAGACACCCTGTGCCCATATCAGCACTTTCTGTGCTGGAAGAAACCCAGTGTAGCAAGACATCTGAAGAACCAAACTCCGTTTTTTTCCATGCATATGCAAACAGATAGTGAGAGATTTAACTGGCCGGGTACAGTGAAGCAGAAGACACATGAATACCAGAACTACCCAGCTTTAAACACACCACTGCATGAACATCCTCCTGTCTCTAGTGCCAACACCAGACCAGCAGGAAAATATGAGAACAGCATTCCTCAAAGAACAGGCTATTCTATCTTAACTCATTAGTCCATTCATTGAGAAATAACTCCTCTGATAGATCTGCTCGGCTATTTTAAGAACGCGTGGGTAAAACATGCACTAAAAGTGTCATCCCCAAAGGACAGAGTTTGACAAGATTTTAAGCACCTTAAGGCCGGATGGTAAAATAGGTACTATAGGAGGGGTTCTGATAACGTTACCAACTCCATTAGCGTTTACAAACCTATCCTCTTCGGCCAGAAAAGCAGGGTTGCTTTTTGTAATTTGTAATTTTTGTAATTTTACAATCTGTAAATTGACAGCGTAGAAAACTACCATAACTAATGCCCCACAGATCCAAAATTATCTCTAACTGGATGCCTATCCCGGGAAACCAGTGACAGCCAAATTCCCGCTCCCGAGACGCGGCTGGAGCAGCACCGGGCTCCTTTCTCGTGAGACAAACCAGTCGCGGGGCCGCGGTGTCAGGGCTCCCGCAGCAGCTGCAGCCGAGCCTTGCCCCACCGACAGGGTCTCGCCGCACGACCCGGGGCCCGGCTGTGCCCGAGGGGCTGGGAAAGCTCATAGGCGCCCTGGGCGGCGCTCGGCTCCCGCGGGGCCCCTCCCCTCGGCCCATCCGTGCTCCCCGGGCCGGCTCAGCCGCGGCCTCGGCCCCGCCCCGGCGGCTCTTACTGTCCAGGTAGTGCTCCAAGTACATGCCCGCCGCCATCTTGAGCCCCACACACCGGCGCTTCCGGCGGGAAGCAGAGGCGCGCGCCCCCCGGAAGCGGCTCTGCCCGGCTTGCGAAGCCGCTTCCGCCCGCCTGCCTTCGCACTTCCGCCCCGCTCCCGCCGCCATTTCGGGCTCTACGGGGCTGCCCCGGGCGGTCCCCGCGGAGGGCAACGAGAGCAACCGGGGCACTGGGGCATCGCTCCTACAGGGAAAGGCTGAGCGAGCTGGGCCTCTTCAGCCCGAGAGGCTCAGGCGACTGAGAGGGGACCCCACCCATGTCTATAAGTAACTGAAAGGAGAACGTGAGACTCTTGTCGGTGGTGCCACGCACTGGGACAGAAACTGATGCACAGGACGTTCCACCTGAACACGAGGAAGAACTTCCTTACTGTGCGGGTGACTGAGCACTGGAGCAGATTGCCCAGAGAGGTTGTGGAGTCTCCCTCACTGGAAATATTCCAGAACCACCTGGATACAAGCCTGCCAGGTGCTCTGGGAGGACTCTGCTTGAGCAGGGAGGCTGGAGCAGTGACCCACCGTGGTCCCTTCCAACCTGGCCCATTCTGTGATCTGGGCAAGGAAGTGCTGTTGACTTGTTACTATGGTTTTCCATTCACCTCGTAATCCACCAGTGCCGAGAAGCTGCTGCTGTGTCATAAACGGAGAGGGATGGTCTTTGCTGCAACAGAACTAGTACAACGTCACACTTAAAATAGACTAACAAAAGGAATTAAGTTAAACATGTGACCGTGCTCTCTTTTTCTTCATCCTGCCAGAACCACTTTTGTGACCATACACCACGAGCCACATGAAGGATTAGAGCCCCTCGTGCTGCGGAATTGAGGAGCCCTTCCCCAGCCGTCCTTTGCTACGTGCACGGTGTGGTGGGAAGTCACATGCGATTATGGAGGAACTGAGACAAAATTATCTTACTTTTGTTGATCCTTAGGTTCCAAGACATGCAGGATTGCTTTTTCAAGAGGTCAGCATTCATTTAGCATCCCATACAGTTTAGGAGGCACTGGGTTTGGTAAATACTACATTTCATCCACCTTTCTCCTGCCTATTCACCTACACCATCCTATTTTTTCCTTGCAGTCTGTATGACAGCCGTTGCTAAGGACTGAATGCTCCCAGATTCTGGCCACAAGGAGAAGTGATTAGATTTCGTTTTTTCTCTTTTCCTCCCAAAGACCTTCCAAGACACCATGCCTTTATTTATATGGATATACTAGGATTAAGTCTTCAAGCAGCCTGCACTGCAAGACTGAGAAGCTGTTACATAAAGGAACTGCAGCTGTTTGAACTATGAACCATCTTGTTAAACTGCTTAGTTAATTCAGAGATCCTCTGTGAGGATGGAGTTTTCCATTCCTCTTCCTACAGTCATTTAAGTTATGACATATTTTTAATTATTCAAAACACATTTCTTAGTCTTTTCAGTTCCCATGTGGAGCAGCTGGCTTCAGTTAGCTGAACATTATTGTTAAGCCTCTTTAAAGTACTTCAAAATTCTTGTATAAATTGTCTTACACTCTTAATTAAGGAGAAGGATGTAGCTGTTACATAAAAAAAAAAATCTGGTCCCCATACCATGTCACAGTCCTAAACCAGAATCTCCCAAACATATCCTGCTTGGGGCTACCAAGCTGAATACAGCTGATGTTAAAAGTCAGACATTCTTAGACATCACTGATTTGTTTAAGAGACCACCTGGGAACCCCATCTTATCCTTCAAGCCAAGGCTAGGAAGATGTCAGAATTCTAGACCACTGAAATGGAGAGACCATCTCCCTCTGGACTTCTTGCCACTCCAGATACAAATGATAGGGCAAAGAGGCAGTTGCCTAAAATCTAAATGGCAAATCTCAGTAAAGCGTACAAATGTGTCTCTAACTGCATGAACTGCCAGTGTGAATTTGCAAAATAAAGGGGAGAGGCAGTTGTGTGTGCCTGTGTGGTCTCACAGCAGTAGAAACTCTACCATTCCAGCAAAAACTAGTTCCTGAGCTCTGAGTCTGGGAAAGCTTGTTATTTTTGCTTTCTTTACAAAGTCAGAGAAAGGGTTTGCATTGCTCAGGGCTCCAGAAGCATCCTCACCCACAGAGGAAGTGTCACCATGGTAGTTATTTGTTGAGAGGTGGAATATTTTTTTAAACGTTTCTGCACATTGAAGTCCAAGCACGGGCACAGATGATTGTGCAGGAAGGTGCTTTCCCAGCTGAAATGAGCTCTAGAGACCCAGGATCATTTATGTCTAACCCTCACCCAGCCTCATATGCTGGTCCTTTGGCAAGTGCTGTAGTAACAAAGCCTCACACCCCTCTAACCCCTGTGGTTATCACGCTTCTCCCCCACACCCCAGTCTGCTGCTACAGCTCCATCCTGCAGTTAATCCTGTAGGTAGCTCCTGGTTTGACAGAGGACCTGCAGGATGAGCGGTGCTGCCCAGGCATCAGCACCTCCCACAGGGAAGCTGCACGGCCTACGGATGCAGTCTGCAGGAGTGGATCTCAACATTTATTGATCTACAGATGCCTGTGTGTTTTTCCCTTGGAAATGTAAACATCTGCATACCAAATGCAAGCCTCCAGATTTTAGTTACCTTACAGACTTCTTAAACGTTGTCCAAGGACTGTGAGGTGAAGGCCAGTGCTTGAGAGGGATCCTCATGCAGAATCCAGCAGGACAGCTATAACTTGCTCAGTTACCTTTTTGCTGTTGAGGTACGTTCAGCTCTTCCCATTTTTTAACATTCTCAGTTCAGAGGTCTCTGAACTTTCCATTTCCTGTCTTCAGGAAACACGAGAGGTACCCACACTTTGTTCTCATAACGACAAATGATTGATATGCAGCACTTGGTCCCAAGGGGGTTAATTAGCTTTACAAATGAAAGACGATGCCAAAGGCCAAAAAGTATAGCTGTGTCCATGTTTCAAAAACATACCCTCCTTCAGTAGCAAAACTAGGCGTAGACTCTAGTTCTTTGGTGTCACGATTTCTTTTCTTGCAGTTTTTTTCCATTCATTACACAGACACTACATGAAATCGAAATGTTTGTTGGACCAAGTTACTACATCTCTCTAGTACTTTGGTGTTCTACTATACAGAAACAAGAAACCATGCACACAAATTTAATCTGTTGTACCTGAAAGGACGATTAAACAGGTACCTATCTTGTAGTTAAGGAAGTGTACAGAGCAATTTCATTCTATGTTCTGAAACTGCACTAGTAAACTTGGGCAGCTTTCAGGTACATTACCTGCAAAATATTAGAAGAAAATCCTAAACATGATATATATCCTTTAGTTGATATAAAGATGATAAAATAATCAATAAAAATATAGAAGACAGACAGAATCTCGTATTCCATATTAGGAAGAAAGTTGGATGATGTAGACACATCTGTGAGGTAATGAAATATTACCTATTGCCAGTGAGATTTAGGAAGATGTTTAGTTCTACCCATTAAATAAAACATCCTAGAAGTTGCATAGCTAGAAACTGACAATCAGTAATTTGAAAAGAATTATCTGGCAAGCAGATGGAAGCAATGGGCTTTCTTTTCCAAACAACTTTGAAGTTCTGAATGTGATCCAGAAGACTAGCAAATACTTTTACTTAAAGTATTTGCAAAGCAAGTGGGCTCATCCAGTTGCTGTAAGGCAGTTAACCTAACACTGATGTGGCAAAATCACAGTGGCATTGACAGGGGTTGCACTCAGCTAAGGAAAGAAATATATTGCTGTTTGTTTTAATTTGAAGAAAATGACCTAATTAATAGAACTAGATATCCTTGTATGGCAGTCTAAGTTTAGTGGCTCAAGATAGGCATCTAGGCCCAATGTAGGAAGACTTTAACTGAACACTACACAGCTGGGTCACTGAAAGGGAAAAGAAAGGCAACAGATAAGAACTACATGATGGAGCCAAGCCTTACTGTGAGACACCTAAACCAGCTCAATTTAATTCAGCTGTTTGGAAAAATGAATACAGTGACTTGATCACGGTCTGTAATTCATTATGCAAGAAGAAAGACTTCTTACAGCAGAAGACTTTAATATACTCAACAAAGGCATAGCAAGACCCTATGGATTAAAAAAAATAGTAATATAGAGTGTCAGTTTCAATAGCAGTGATAACTAACAAAATAACCGTAATAAGGGACATGGTTGATTAACCATAAGGCTTTAAATTATAGAAGTCTTAAATCTTTCTTGAAGATTTAACTGAATTATAGACCAGCAACACTATCATTAGTCATGGCTGAGATTCCATTACTGTTTGTGGGTGACTTTTCTAAATGATTTCCAGCCTATATGTTTCCATTTAAAGCAACAATGATTTGTAAAATCCAAATAAGAACAGAAAATCAGCTTGGAAAAGGACAAGAAGAAAAAGTGCTATTGCCTTTCAGCAAAGATACAAGATGCAACCTAATACAGAACTCCAGAGTCATTGTCAAGTCTTCTTGGGTACCAACATATAGAAAAACAAATGGATGTGCATCACCATGAAAATGCAAGGTCAAAGAATTCGTGGCGCTGAAGAAGAAGGACCATGGGGTCTTCTTAAGGAATAGTCCAATCTTGTGTGTGCGAGGTAAATAATTGAACTGTTGTTGGCTTGAGTGCACAAAGCTGCAGACAGCAGAACCTCAGACTTCATCTGAAGAGGGAAGAATTTTGTACAAGTTGTTAATTTGAGTCTTGCAGGTAGCTACTTGTACTTTTTAAACCATCTGGAGCACTTTGAATATGTTAAACAACCTTGGGAATCCAAAGAGGAAGACCTAATCCAAACTCAAATAAGTGACAAAGATAATGAGGGTAAGGTATCTTCAATTATTTCCACATCAGGAACAGGACTGGGTAAACAGAGAAATTCTCACTGACAAGGAAGAAAGGGAGGTCTGGAATAGAATGGCATTTCTGAAGCTCAATGGGAAAGTCCCTTAGTAAGGAAATAATTAGTTTCTTTCTGGGCAACAGTAAAAGCCATAGGCTCAGCAGCAAGCTGCACAAACATGAACAGTAACACCTTTGAAATGACTGGTAACAGGAATTGTACAGCCTTAAATACACATGGATGCCCATGCTAGGCAGCAGATTCCAACAAGGGAAAGGGTAGCAGACATCACAAAACAAACCAGGGACCAGGAAAGGTGATTTCAAGCACCTTAAACATATAAAATGAAAAATCATTGCAAAGAATTTTAATTTGTGAGCCATTCCCCAGGGAATTCAACCAGTCAGCAAAGTATTATTCTGACTTTTAAAGCCTTCCCAGCTTAATTCAAGACACTGCACCCAAACCAAGTCATTTTTCAGTCTTCAAGATGATGTATTCAAGATGAAAGAACTAGTTGAGTGAATCTGGCCGTTTTGTCCTGTCCATGTGGAACACGGACATGCAGAGGAGAGCCACAGGTAGTAATCAACCTGTGCTGAGTCTGGTAACTTCCAAGGGGAGCAAAACTATAAACTGAGTTGTCCATGGGAAAAACAGAAAGAAGGCAGAGGAATATGAATTAAACTCTCCTGTAAGGAGAAACATTAACAGATGGAAAAGGTGAAGGCCAGACAGCAACCAACATAAATGATACACTATAAAAATAGAGAAAACTCTTAAGAAAAGCTTTGTGACTAGCAGAACTAAAAGGAAAGGAATATTTTGCTCTTTAATTCCTTTCCATCACAAAATAAACAAAGAAACCTTACTGAAATAGTACTGATCCATGCTAGATAAAAATTGTGAAAATGCTGGTGACACAGAACAGGAGAAACCAGTCAACAAACACTTCCAATTCCATCTAAAGAAAGGTACAGAATGTAGCAGTCATATGAAAATAGCAACTGCTATCTAAGTACCATAGTATCAAAGCAGGAGATGAGACAACACCTACTAGGGATGTATATTTTGAAATCAGCAAAGAAACAAGAGTCCTGAAAGAGTTCAGCAAATGAAACAACTCAATAACAAAATTATGGAAAAACTGTAGAGATGAAGAATTAGTGGACGAAAAAATAAAACCTATTATCATAAAGGTCTTATGAAGTACAGATTCTGTAGTTAAAAAAAAAAAAAATAAAGAAAAAAAATAAAAAACCCAAACCCTAATTTCATTCTTAGATGACAGCATTATACATTTGGTTTAACAAAGGGGACTGCATAGGTGAAACATACTTAAATTTTTATAAGGCATTGACCTAGCACCATAAGTCAGAAAGATAAACCATACATAATCAAATACTAAGAAGATTAAGAAATGCCCAGCATGCAAGTCTCAAAAATAAGCTAATGAGAAGTTGCACTCAATGATGCTTTTCATATTAGCGTAGGTCAGATGCAGTATTTCACTTCAACCTGGATCTGAAAGTAAAAATACAACTGATACAGTCTGTGGGTGACAGAACTATGAAAGCTGTGAGTAACCTGGTCCATCAGTCAGCCAGGTCCATTCACACAGGCTGGACTTGGACACAGCCCCATGTGAAGCATCCAGGAAACAAGAACCCAGAGCATACCTGTACAGAAGGGAAAACACTATCGTGGAAAGCCAAGACTTTGGATGACCAGACACTCAGCCACTGTGAGCTCCTGTATAATGCTATGAGAAGAGGGAAAATGCAATCCTCTGCAGACTTAAGGCTAAGGGCCTGGGGGACCTCATCCATGGCACTGGGGCTTCAACACTCAATTCCAAAAGGAACATGTTTGTAAGATACTGTAAAATTTGACAAGATGTAGAAAGAAAAGAATAATTCATGGGCTGGAAGAAATCCCTTACAGTGGAAGATTTACAGAGTTCTATCTGTTTACCTTGTAAAAAAGTGGATTGAGAAAGAACATTAGAGTGTTTAAATACAAGTCTAGGGGAAAAAAGTCCCATTCAGGCTCTCTGAATCAGAGGGATGAATGTTTCCAGAACTAGTAACCAGAAGCCAAAGCAAGGAGAAATCTGGCTTAAATATTTAAACAGTGAAAACCTGAAGCCCTTGCAGCAGGCTACCAATGGATTTTGTGTCCCAGTGCCTCAAAATCAAGCCAATGCATTTTGTCTACACAGTTCAAAGACACATTAGTTCTTGGGGCTCAATACAGCCTAAATGGACTGAAATATCACCTGTGAAATGCAGGAGTCCAACCAGACAGCTCCTTCTAGCCTAACCTATGCACCTACCAAACACTCCACCCGTTTGCAGCCAACTCTGGTGACTAAATACAGAGAAAAAGGTTTCTGCCACAGGCTCCCCAGGTGCAGAGCTCCTCGCTTTCCTTGTGCAAACCACAAAGTGCCAAAGGCAGAGATGTGCTGCCCTCGCACCTGCCCCTCGGGACTCAGGGCAGCCAGAGGCTCCTGCAGGGATCAGGTGCAGGGAGAAGGAACACACGTCACAGGGGCAGGGTGCTCGCACCAAGCACCTTCAAGGAGCCTTTTACACCAATTTATTTCTATACAGGGTGGTTAAAAAATATATAATAGAAGCCCCTATTGGTTGTTCATACAGAAGTCTGGGATTCTATAGGCTTTGGGTGGGTGACTGATTTTAAAACCCAATAACATATGCTTTTTCCCTTGCCTTCTCATTCTCTTCCAAGTCAGCCTCCATGATCCAAAGAAACTAACAAGTAACACGCAAGACTAGCAGTCATGTGGACCAATTAAAAAAAAAAAAAAAAAAAGTGAAAGGATACTTGAGGCTGAAGAAGACCNTCTACTTAAAAAAAAAAAAAAAAAAGAGGAAGGAGAATTGAAGACGAAGAGAAAGGGAAAAACAAACAAAGATTGAAAATAAAAATTCGCCAGGATAATGCGTTTTATAAACACAGAGATAGAAACAGTTACAGCAAGGACAGAGCGGGCCAGGGGTGGGGAATAGATATTTATATATAT
>VZTT01077330.1:0-13011 GCA_013400855.1 Buphagus erythrorhynchus | reverse complement strand
GGGGGGAAAAACTGAGCCCTTCAAAGGAGGCAAGTTCAGTCCAGCCAAAGATTTGCATGCCCAAATCTCCTGCCACTTCCTAACACCCCCAAAGAGAACATGGCTCTGGGTTTTCTACCAAGACCTCAGCAATGGGATGGCTCCTGCAGCCCCTTGCTCTGCCTGGAGAATGAGGAGCACTAAAAATGCTACATTGACTTGCTTTTGAGCAATTGATTTCTGCTGGGAGGTGCCAGCAGGATGCAGGGATGCTGGAGAACACAGGAACCCCAGCCCTGAGCCTCACCACAGGCAGGAGGCTGGGGCAGCTGCCTCCTGTTACCTCACTCCTTACTCAGATGCCAAGAGTCTCCTCCCTTCCCCCAAGACTCACTTTGCTGCTCTGGCCAGCAGGAAGACAGGACTTCTGGAAATTCCCCAAGGAACTGCTGTCTCCCTGTGTTCCACAAAGTCTCACTTTTCCTCCCAACAGCTGCCTGAACAGGCTTTGTCAAAACAAAACATCCGGATGCCCAGCTCAGGGGGGAACTCAACCCCTGGGAAATGTAGCACCAAACCCTGTTGCAGCACAGGTTGAAATGTTGGATTGCAAAGGTTTGGAGAAGCCCTAGAGAGGGTGCAGTGCAGGGACACCAAGTCCCCTGGCTGCTGGCTAAACCCCAGAGGGGCTGGAGTGGGGAGGGGGTGACATTATGGGGTGTCTTTGCCCTGTGGTGACTCTGCCAAGTGCTGTGGGGGGCAGGTCAGAACCGGTGCCGGGGCTGAGGGCCAAAGTGCATAGGCAGGTTGTGCTCCAGCTGCACATTGATCTGGGGAAAGTCAAAGTTCACCCTCATGTTGGGCAGGGGGGGCACGTAGGGAGCGGGGATGGGGCCGATGTTGAGGGGGATGTTGTTGTACATGGGGCGCACGGGGGGCAGAGGGAACGGGGGGTGCACGAAGGGGTACGGCGCCATCCGGGGCTGGTGGAAGTTCTGGGGAACCGGCCTGGGGATCACTTCAATCCTCTGGATCTTCTCCACGGGCTTTTCCACGGGAGGGCCGATGCGCTTGAAGCTGTTCTCTGCACGGGGAGGAGAGCACAGAGCAGTCACCCCACAAACAAAGAGCCCTGGGCTCAGTCTGTGAGCTGACCTGTGCCATCCCCCATTCCAAGCACATCCCACAGCATCACTGCTGGCCCTTGCTCCATGAGCTCTCCAGCCTGGCTCTTTTCACCATCACCACCCCACAAAGGGGGAACATTTCCTTCTGTGGGTTGTGGGGCAGCCCCTGTACCCCCCATGACACAGCTCAGAGGTGTTGCTGCCCCTCTGCTACTCTTGCCAAGCAGAGACATCCACGACACCAGTGCTGCATGAGAGCTGGACACAGATCTTGTGCTTGCTCACAATCCCAGCAACAGCACTTTAAAAACAGACCAGTTCCCAGGAGGAACAGAATCCAGTGAAGGTCCAGAGACCCATCAGTAGGCTGGGAACTCTGTGCTGTCCATCATCCATCCTCACTCTGATTCCCAACAGTGACTTACCCCCATTCTTCTTCCTTTGCTCCTCTTCAGCCTCCTTCTGAATCTCATTAATTATCTTCTCATCATCTTCCTAGAAATCAAGGAATACCAAGAATCAGTAGGATAATTCCTGCTGCAGCAGCTTTCTGTTCTCTCAAAGCTGCTTTTCTTTTCAGCACATTTTCACAGGGAAAAACCAAAAAAGACTAATTTGGCTGAATTGTCCTCTTTTAGGGCTGGCCTAGATTTACCCAAAAGCAAAGTTGTGATGGGAGAACTGCAGGAGCACAAATAACCTGCACACTATGGAGTATGACCAAGATGCTTGGATCAGCTTTCCAGGGAGATCAGCACTAAAATTCATTGACTTGATGGAAACCAGAGAACTGCGACCCAGCTCCACCCCTCTGAAGAGCTGTTAATCTTTTTAATGGCAATAGTCTATTAAATATTTACATTATCCTAGCACTTGTAGAGTTTTTGGCCCAACAGCTGGAATTAACACAACTTAAATCCTGGCTCTAGTAGCTAAATGGTGCCATTTAGATCTTATCTGTAACTCTGAGAAGGGCATAAATCGAAATATGTTTCTTTAATGTCTGTCTAGAGGTTATAGCAAGAATATTCAGGGCTGCTGCTCACTGAGAACATAAGGACAAGCCAGAAATTGAAATTGTCCTTCTGCCTCTCATCACATTCAGTTCTCTTAACTCAAAGGAGTATCAGTAAGATCCAACGATGCAATGAAGCCTCAGGTGAGTTTCTGCATGTCTGTGGGGATGAAACCAAACCTGGAGATTGCAGGGAGAGCAGCCAAACCTCCAGGACAGTGTTTGGAACCCTGAGCCCCAAGTACTCCACAAAGCACAAGACTCTGCTTGTTTTAGTCACCCTAATTTCAATACTGCCAAAACACATAAATTTCTTCCTGAACACTCTTAACGTGAAAATTATCCTTTATTTTGAAGAGTGCTCTGGAACTAAATCCAAAATATGCTTCATGCATGCAGCTACACTGAAATGATTTTAAGCTTCCCAGTCCCCAGCTGACAGTCCTGCACATGTACAGCCTGGGAAGCTTATGGAAAAGTCCCCTCCTCCACCACCAGATAAGGTTTCCCTGGGAGACTGAAGTTATCTTAATGTGCAGAAAGCAAAAAACTCAATATTTTCCTCCCTTTTATTATTCTGTGAGTCAAGGGTTAAAATTAAGACTTTCCAGGACATTTTTTTTTTCCTTTCCCAAGCAGGCTGCTTGCATGGGCTGTTAATTTCAGCCTATCTATCTCCATAAAAGCTGCTGAAGAATGGCTCTTCCAAGCCTCTATGGAATGCCTAACTACCCCCCAAGTATCAGTTTTCCTGCCTGGAAAAGCACCTGGGCATGCTACACAGGCAACCAAACAACCCCTGCTCTTTTGCTGCCCCAGCAGTGCTCTCAGAGCTTGGTTTTAAGCTTTAAGACTTCATTTTTTTCTTTTTCCTTCTCAGACTATATTTTGCAATGCTGTAGAAATGGACTCAGCCACCACTAGAGAAGATGCACCTGAAGGTTTATGTGACAAGAAATATTTTAAGCTCAGCTGAGCAAAATCACCCAGTATCTCCTTTCCTCACACAAAGGATAAACCTCACCTTAGAGCCTAGAAATGTGCCCTTTAACTTAACAAAATTCTTTTACTTTAGTCTAAGTCTGTGATTACAGAGTAAACTCTTCCCTGGCAGGGTGGGGAGGCCCTGGCACAGATTCCCAGAGAAGCTGTGGTTGCCCCTGGATCCCTGGAAGTGTCCAAGGCCAGGTTGGACAGTGCTTGGAACAACCTGGGATAGTGGAAGGTGTCCCTGCCTGTGGCAGGAGGTGGAACTGGATGAGCTTTCAAGTCCTTTCCAACAAAAATCTATGATTAATCCTGTGAAGTGGTGCTTCCCCTTCCTGTCACCACCCCAATGCAGCTCTGGTCAGTCCTGCACAGAACTGGACACATCAAAGACAACTTTACCAGACCCTTCTGCAGCCTGGGCTGCTCCAGCCTCCCAGTTTAAACTGCAGCTGACCTCCCTCTAATGGGGCTGGACACATCCATCTGCCTCGGGGCTGGAGCCAGCTGCACTCGCCCAAGGTGATGCTGGATTCGATTACTGCAGCTCCCAGAGCACCAGGGGAAACAGGGAACAGCAAACCCCATCTGCCAGACCTCCAAACTGACCCCCAGAGCTCCCTAGGACAACATAAAACACATCCCCCCAAAGTGCAGCAGCCACAGACCCCCACTCAGCTCCATCCCCTCCAGGGTCCAAGAGGGGCAGAGCTCACAGCACACCCTGCATGTGAAAACCTGCCAGGAACAGACCTGGATCAGGATGATGAGTTCCTGACTAGCTCTGAAACCACAAATCACACCAGAGCCACAACAAACTACATCTCCAAGAACAGAACTTATTAACCCTGCTGCTTCTCTGCTGATAAAAGTGTATTTTCCCATTGGAGAGTTAAGAAGTGCTTACACTTAATCCCACATACCAAGACTTGGAATTTTTTCTTTTGCACCAGTATTTCTGAAAGACTGGTATCCATTAAATAACTAAAAAAAATACACTGCACAACAAGCACCTTCCTACTTAAGAGGCTGACAATAAATTTGGCAAGTGATGAATACACAGCACCATTCAATACCTGCAGTATTTAGGAAAGATCCACATCCCAGATGGAACAAAAGAATTGATGATATGTAAACAGCAAGATAATTTTAGGATGTTCTGAAAGAAAGCTGATGCCACAAGTTCTGCCTTATTCTGTATTAGGTCAGAATTAAAAAAAAACCCAACAAACAAGTCCTGGTGCTATTTTAGTGAACCTTGCAAAACACTTCTAATTTTTTGGAAGCAAAGGCTGTTTTTTAATACCACAGTAATTAGAAAGATGACAGATTCATCGAGGGGTAAAGCACCCACACCAAAAATTAAGATTTCATTAGCACACTTATGGCTGGTTTTGTGGTGAGAAACCTTTTAACATCACATGGGGTGGAGGCTGCAGAAGGATTTCAAAAGCTTCTTGTGTCCGTTTCCCTGAGCGGGTTCAAGTCCCTTAATAAAGGATTAGATTATAATTTTAATGGCCTGTTCACAGGCTGTGTGGATTGAAGGCATTTATCTTGTCAAGTTAACAGTCATCTTCCTGTCAGCTGCCTTGCCTACAGCAAGACAAAAAAAAAAAAAGCAACCTCCCAACCCTGGGAGGGGGGGTCTCAGCACTGGGCAGTTTTTTTGAGCAAAGATGTAACTTGGATTTTCTGCCAGAGAGGAGATACAGGGCAATGCTACAACGTGGCCCTTCCCCACACTCTGCTGCATCACGGGAGAAGGGAGGTGGCCAAGAGGAAAATGCAAAGGATCTCTGAGATGCATTCACCCTTTTTATCTGCAGAAAGCAGACGTGGTCATTAGCAGCAGCTATGTTTTCAAGTGACAGAACAGGACCAAGCTTTGCCCCAGACTCAGCAGTGGGATGCTCTTTGCAGCCCACCCTGTAGCCAAGGAAAACAAAGGCTCATCCCTGGGCAGTGTGGGAGCCTGCCCTTGCCATCCCCCACCTGGGAAAGGCTCTGGCATGGAGGAAGCTTTTCCTTTCAGCCCTATCCCATTGAATCTAGGGAATGCAGCGAGCACGGAGCCAATCACAGCAGCACGGATGGCTCGGTCTGTGGCTGGATTAGCCGAGGAGCAGGGCTGGGTTGCTAAGAGAGGCACCTTTTCATGGCAGGGAGGCCTGGTACAACAATGCTGCTGCAGAGGAGTCTCATCCAGCATCCATACAGGGCCCTGCCACAAGCAGGAAGAGCTGCTGGAGAAACAAACTGCCCTTGGGAATGAGAAAACATAGAAGCAAAGGAGATAAAAGCTCAGCAAGTCACATAGAGACAACCTCCCCCCAAATAAAACCTCCTCTGCCCAGAACAAAAGTGCCATCCAGGGAGCTTTTGAAAGCTCTGTTTTTATCTCCTGTGCTTCTCGTTATCTTTAATTATTAAGTGTCACCGGGAAGCGGCTGCTGCCTCCTGAAAAGAGGGAAAACAAGAGTCCTGGTGCCTCTTTCTGGGCTCTCAACCCCTCCCCTACTTTAGAAAGTGCTTCAGCACCGCTGCCTCCCCCTTTCTGCCTCTTCACTGCTTTCTTTTTTCCACGTACGTGTGGCCGCAGCCGTTCCTAATAAACTTGAAATGATTTTTCACGACGGAGGCTTCCAAAGGACTAAGGGGTTTTGTTTCAAATCATTCCCAGATCAGCTGCGGAGAGCCTGAGCAAGAACAGGCATGGGCTGTCTCCAGCGTGCTCCTCCATGCAGCAGGAAGCAGGGATAAAAGCAGGCTGTGTTGTAACTGGAACAGGGCATCCGCAGTGCTGCAGGAAAAGGGGGGCCGGGATGGGGACGAAGCGCGCGCCGGCGTTCAAGAAATGCAGAGTTATTTTAGCAACAGGCATTCCATATCGATGGCTTTCTGTGAATTCCCTGCATTCACCATATGCTTATGATTGAGGCATTTTATAGCAGTTAAAAAAACCCCCAAACCCACCACAAACCCCATATCCTAAATTTAGGGGAGCTTCCTCCCCCCGCTTCTAAATCCTAAAGGCAGCACTGTGCACTTCATGCATTTCCTTGATGCATTTGAAGTTTTACACAGTCTTCTCTCAACATCATCTTTTTATAACACTAGAAGGAGGGATAATTGCAAACACCTCATGATGATTAGTCTTCTGCTTTGAACTTTAACGATGGACCTTTGGGAGGGTTTTAAGAGTTTACTGAAAACATCTTAAAACTTTAAAGGCAAAAAAAAAGCCTCTGTGCAATATTACTGATAGGCCAAAGATGAGTATTAAATTCAAAACAATACACGTGAGAGCAGAACCTGGTTTACCAAAATAGCCAGAATGCATTAATCATATTGCATCCCAGGATTTGCAAAAACTGGATGAAATGCACACAAGCAGCCTTAGGTTTGCAACAGATATTTAGAAATCAGGGCAAACACAGCCCCTGCAACCCAGAGCCAATTAGTAGAACCATAAAATATCCTGAGTTGGGAGGGATCCACAAGGATCATCAAATCCAATCCCTGGCTCTGCACAGGACACCCAACAATCCCACCCTGTGCCTGGTGCTGTCCAAATGCTCCTGGAGCTCTGAATGGTCACAGTGGGGCTGTGCCCATTCCCTGGGCAGCCTCTTCAGTGCCCCAGCACCCTCTGGGGGAAGAACATTTTCCTGGTATCCAACCTAACCCTCCCTGACACAGCTCCAGCCATTCCCTTGGGTCCTGTCCTGCTCACAGGGAGCTGAGACTGGAGCTGCCCCTGCACTGCTCCTCAGGAGGAGCTGCAGCCCACGATGAGCCTTCCCTCATTCTCTTCTTCTCCAGCTGAACAAACCAAACAGCCTCAACCACTCCTCAGCTTCCCCTCAAGCCCTCCACCATCTCTCCTCTGGATGCTTTCTAACCAGCAGCTTTATTCCCACTGCTCCCTCCCGAGCTTTGTCTCTGGCAATGTTGCATCAGCCCCTCCTGCAGAGCAGAGCCTGCATGGACTGGGGGACACGAGGACATTTTTGGCCAAGCAGCTGCCTGGGAAGGGCTCCTGGCACCTCCTACAGGGGTGCAGGGCACCAATTAGCTCCAGAAGAAACGCAGGGATTAAACAATTCCTGCCTGGCCTCCCTGGAAGCTGCTTACCACAGCATGGCTGCAGCTTGTCTCAGAGCCAGCAAATATTGCACCAATACTTTTAAATCAGACTCCAGCCTGATTACAGCTTAGGGACAAGATTTTAACTAACCTTTAATTATGGGAAATTTTGAAGCCTCTGCTTTACTCTCTCAAGATCATTTAAGACAAAGACTAACAGATGCTGCCATTCCTAGAGGACTGTCTTTAATTTGTTTTTGACCCAAGCTAATGAATAGGTTTACTTATACTTTCACAAGAATTGTTTCAGACTGGGAAAACATTAAACATTTGGAAAAGAACAAAGGTTCCTTATTTTAAAGAAACCTGAATTTTGCTGTAAATAATAGGGATTTAGACTCAAACCAGATCCTTCAAAGTTCATGCCTTGGATGGACGTTATCCCTAGTAAAGGACAGAACTCTACTGAAGTAATGGTCTTTCACTCTTTCAAATCTCTGTGTCAAGACTCAAATCCTGTTTCCCTCTTCACATCTACCAGGCTAACTCCTGTTTCCATGTCCCATATGAGAGCACAGATCACCCTGGAGGGGTTGGGTTGGTGTCCCTATGCTCCTTATGAGGGAGGACCATGCACACAGGTACCCACCATCATTGCAGCTTCAAGCCAACACTTGAGTTTTGTGTTACTCTTTGCACTGCAGCAAAGACAGTCACCCAGCTTCACCTCCCCAGCCCAACAGCACTCCATCATCAAAAAAAAAATTAAATAATAAGAGCAGGCAGTGCCAGCTCTGTGCTGACAGTGGGAAATTTTTCTTTGCCACAACATTGGTTAATTAGAGAGGTGGAAAGGGCCTGGTGACAGTGGCCTCTTTGTGCTGCTTATTTATTTATTTATTTGAAAGTACAGTACGAGCTTTTTTGAGAGGCCTCATGTTTTCTCTGGCTCTGAACAAATGCCATCCCCCAGCACAATCAGCAGCCTGACAGGAACAACAGATGCCAGCGCTGCCGAGCCCTGAATCGCATCCTGCTGGAAAAGGAGGAGGAGTGGGACAGGAATCCAAGAAACTCAGAACCAGGTGTCAGAAACGCTACAGGAGTGCCTGCAAGGAGGTGTCTGTGTGTAGTTTAACAGCTCACACTGACAGGATAATTCAGGGAATAAAAGCAGGCAAGCAGAAGATTTGGAAGCTTATGCTGATTGTGACATTGCTGGGAGATCCTCAGGAGTCTGGAGGTAGAAGGGAGAGATTTAGAGTGGCTTTTACCTGGCTCTGTGCAGAGGCAGGATTGTGCACATTCCCTGCAGACAGGGGGCTGGGAACAGCCTGGAAAGCTGCAGAGACCCAAGACAAAGAACCACTAGGAAAAAGGAAGTCCAGGCAAACCCTGGGAAGGCAGATGCACATTCATGTTGCTCTACAGCTTTGCTACAATCAGGAAATTCAATTCCTGCTCCTTCCAACATTCCTGGATTTACAGTACTGAAGACCTCTATTTACAGAGACTTACTTGCTGCAGCAAGTTTTCCCAAGGCTGTCACAGATACGAGTTGTATTAAATTATTACAGCTTCTCTCACAGCTCACTCCACACTTCAGCTCTCCCTCTGCAGCTGTTGACAACAGCCCTGAGAATGGACCCAACTGCAGCTCTGGGCTTGCAGGCAGTTTTCTGATGGGTCTATCTCTGTGACAGGATTCACAGCCAGCAGTCAGATCATCTGGGCACCAAAACCACAATTCCCCTTGCCTCCAAATGTCAAGCCATGCCAAGACCATCTCAGCTGCAAAAGTAGGAATGGGTCCCAATAATCCCAATGCTGGCCACTGTGCCTGGTGCCAGCACTTGCTCCCCACCAGCTCCTTCCACAAGCCTCGCTCTCCAGAAGAGCACTCAGAGCACAGCCAGCCAAAGCCCTCATCTGACAGGAGCTGATTTTTCCTAAAGCAATGCCAGCTCCTTCTAAGCTGTGGTGAGATGTGACTCTGTGCTGTTGCAGGATCCCAGTGTGGTTTTTTAGCTGCCTTGGGAAAGGTAAAAGTTGTGCTGGCTAAAACCATTTCTCCCCAGTGGAATGTGTGTATTTCAACGCGGCGGTATGGACGCTGATTGAAACTGGGGTGAGAATCATTCACAAAAACCCTTTGTTACTTACTGTGGGGTCTGTCCAGAGGGAGCACTTGGCACAGTCCTGGCAGGGTGCCCCAGGAGAGCGGGGGTGCTGGCAGAAGTGGTCGTAGCCGTTGATGGCAGCCCGGCAGAGGTAGCACATCTGGGCGCCGCAGCGGCACGACATGCGGTTACAGCCCTCCGACTTTATCAGCCCCGTCCCACACTTGTGGCACTTCCTAATCCGGGCAGCTGTCATCTTCTCCTCTCTGCAAGACGAGGGAGAATTAGCAAGGGGGTGTTTGCACTCACCAGTCTGTGATAAAATTACTGTTACACTACCCCAGTGAGGCTTTAACCCCTTCCTCTTTCCTCCGGTCCCATCCACAAGTCCACTGCTGTTCCAAGGAAGTCTGGGCTCAGCTCCACTTGGAGCCAGCCCACGACAACTCCAGAACAAAATAAGTGAGAAAAAGTCAATCACTGGCTGCATGCTGCAGCCCTGATCCTGGTTTCCATGAGAGCCAAAGCACCAGGCTCTGGCTTGAGAGGAATTTGAGATGCAAGTTCAAGGGCCAAAGGGCAATGGATGCTTGAGCTGGCTGAAGGAAAACACAGCCAAAGAGATAAAGTTCAGGAAAAACAAACATTTGGCTGTCACCTCAAGCTTTTCTGTTTGCCTGTTGCTCTGGCTACACAGTTGCCATGACCATATTGTTCTTTTCCAAGCCTGGCTGCTATGCTCCAGATTTACTTACTGTTTGTTAAACCTAAATCAGTAACTGAAAAATAATCACATGTTTCCCCACAGAGGCGTTCTCTTTTCTCTAAGATTCCCTACACACATTTTGCAGGGGTTATTGCTTTAGGTCTAAGGGATGGGTTTTCATCTAACAGAGCACAAGTGGGAATCCAGGACAAAGCTCAATCCTTGTTCCCAAAGGACATCCTGGCAGGGACACACGCTCCAGCACAGGCTCAGCTCACAGCAAGACTATTTTGGCACAGAAATGAAGAAAGGCTCAGTCATTTAATTAAAAGACTTAAGAATATAAATGATCATCCTGAGGGCCAATTTTCTGACCGCTGGAGATCACGTTACACTTTAATTCACAACCTAGAAGTGTAATTTGACGACAGTAGAGTAAAGCCAGCGTGTTTTCATGGAGGGAAGCACAATCCTTCTGACACTGAGGAAGGCTCATCCTTAGCCAGGCATCTCCACCCAGCTGCTTCAGTACATCTGCAAAGTTAACAAATGTTTGGGAGGCATTTTTGAGGACCACAGCAGCGAACCAGGCTACAGCACAGCCCCACAAACTGCTCCATCAGCATAACCAGGGAGCAGGGAATGGTGAAGTGGGAACTTCCCAGCCTTGCAGACACCTAAGGTTCCCACACAGCATGACCTGCACCCAGGCATGTGGAGATGTGCTAAAAATAGACACAAAAACCCAACTTGAGAGTGACTTTCCTTGGAGCTGCAGCTGCTCTTCCCTCTGCCACTCAACAGGATGCTGTCGATGCAGATTTTTTTTTTGGAAACTCTGAGCAAGGCAGGAAGTTTAGCCTGAACTCCAGCTGGGCTTCCCTTTCCTTATGCAGGGCTTCAAAAGGAAGTTTTTATTGTATTTTGTATTGAGGCAGCTAGACTCATCTATCCACAGACACAATCTGCTGAAGGTTCTGAAATTGTTTTTTTTTTTTCCTTATTAGGGACATGACAACTCATTCCTCCTCCCTCTCATCCCTCTTTCCTACAGGGAAAGGATCAGCAGAGAAAAAAAAGTCGTATCAAATCTGTAAAGATTTTGTTCTGAATTAGGGACTGTGGGACGAGCAAGCAACAGTCATTCAAATCCCAGTGGTGGAGCTTTCCAACCTCTACTCATGCCAGACAGACTCTAAATCAGAGAGGAAGGGATTGGACAACGTGGGCAAGTCCCACTTGGCTGCACCAGACATTTAGCTCCGTGGATGAAAATTTCCTTGTTTCCTAAAGGCAGAGGATTTTGTCATTTACTGTAGATAAGAGAGAAATCAAACTGTAAAAGATTTTAGGGTAACAGGCAGGATTTACATCTGCATATTTCAAAATGTGACTGCACTTTGTAACCATTCCTACAAACTAGTTAAAAACGGGCAAAAGCTTCTGGAGGAAAACACATCCTCTCCCACAAAGCAGCAGCTGAGCAAACAGTGCAGGTCTCCACTCCAGATTTTCAAAGGGTAGTAACGACTGACTGTGACTCAATCCACTCCTCTGCCTCCCTCCCTTCTCCCCCCAGCAATGCTAATGGGGGTTTCTCACCTTGGAGAAGGACCAGGTGCCAGCCTGCAGACACTGGGCCAGCCAGAGGAGCAGGCTGGGCTGGTGACAACTTTCCCACGTTCTCAAATTGCCAGCTGGATCTGCTGCCAAGTATCTTTCACAGACAGAAATCCCATCCTGGGAGCTGTCTGACCCCTGAGCTCTGCCATCCCTGGGACCTTCCTGGGGAAGGCAGTGACAGCCAGCAGAAACTGAGGGACAAGGTGCTGTGATTCCCAGCTCATCCTCCTCCCTGTTTTCCCCTGGTTGTGCAGTTTCACTTACATGGATGTCCTGTATTTGATGTCATCCTTCTCAGCCAGCTGCTCGCAGGTGAGATTCATGTGCTCCTTCCACAGCCCCTGGCACTTCCGACATGTTTCCTGAGGAGGATAACAAACATTAAAAGAAGAAGGAAAAAAAAAAGACCCAGCACACCACTAACAGCTTTAAGAATTGTAAAAATTCCCCCATCAAGCTGCAGGTTCTCAGGTGAGGGTGGGGCTGGCAGGATGGTACAGTGATGTGCAGGTTTGTCCTCCGCTGGAGACCAAAGGCCACAGATAAAGGGAGCCAAAGGTCTTTCCAAGGCACAAGAAAATAGATATAAACGAATCCATAAATCCTAATCACTCATGGGACAGCTACCAGGTCCACCAGTCACAACCCAGAGGAGACTGCAGAGGTAAAAATGTGGTGCCAAAGGACATCAAGTTCATCTGTTTCCTGACCAAAATCCTTCACCTTTGTATAAAGGGTTCTAATTCCACGATTGATGGAAACCCTGTAGGGTTACATCAAAACCTCAGCTTCATCAAGCACACAAGCAAATATATGTATATTGTTTTGCAAAATCTCACAAAATAAATAATTAAACAGCTAAAAAACACAGAATGTGGACAAACATCAATAAAACCGAGGTGGAACATAAACAAATATTTACAAACTTAACCAGAATAGCTGGACTAAACTTAGAGCAAGTGGCTGAACTCTCTTGTTCTTGCAAATTCTTTAGCAACAAGGCTCTAATCCAGGACTGGTAAAGTTGCATGGAGCAGGATTGCTGTGGAGGCACAATTGAGAAGGGAGCTTGGACCAACACTAGGGACAGAGCTGATTTTTTCAGTTGGCTGGCCAAAGAAAACAATTCTGTTTTGGGTCAAACAAGAGATTTTCCTTTAATTTGAGGAAGATTAAAAAACATCTAGACCAGACTTGAAAAAAGCACATGTTTTACGATCCAACTGTTTCATCTTCAGGATGGCTGGACTCTTAGATCCAACCTTCCCCCTGGCAGGAAAACCCATCTGGCTATGCAGCATCCTTTTCCCCTGCACACCAGAAAAGGTCCCAAAAGAGCTTTGCCCAGCCCTGGTCTCACTATCA
>VZTT01077322.1:16701-28579 GCA_013400855.1 Buphagus erythrorhynchus | reverse complement strand
TTTGTGTTGTGGAGAATTTTTTGTGTGGGGTTCTAAGGGACCCCCATGGCAGTGGCATTTTCAGAGCCTGCTCTTGGCAACATTGGCAGGAGAAGGTGTCCAGGAGCTCTCAGTGGCCATTACTGTGTTCTTGCTGTCTCTCTCCTGGGGCAGATTTTAAGAAGTTTCCCCAAGTTCTCCTCTACCCGCTCAGGATTTTTGACTTTCTGACCCGCTGCAGAGCTGGGAGAGCTGGCTGCTGACAGGTGAGGTGGTGACAGAGCAGCTCTGACCTGCAGGGGAGGCACAAGCACAGAGATATTTATCAGGGCACAATCAGAGGGCAAAGTAGAGAGGGGGAGAGATTGACTGGGGGCCATGGGAAGTGACACGCCTGTCAAAAACTGACTGGAACCTGCACATTTAGGTGTAAAAATATTCCTTCAATCAAGGCAAGATCTGTGACTCCCAAGGACAAAGCGAAGGAAGGATCTTCTCCTTGTCTCAGAAAATTAATTTAGAATAAAAAGCATGGAGAATTCCAGAGAAGGAAGGAAGGAAGGAAGGAAGGATGGATCAAGCAGTGCCTGTGCATTGCTCCAGGCCCCTGCCACTCTTGTCTCTGCATGCCAGTGGGGACATGGTACAAAAGTTTTTTTCCCCAGGAACANNNGAAGGAAGGAAGGAAGGAAGGAAGGAAGGAAGGAAGGAAGGAAGGAAGGATGGATCAAGCAGTGCCTGTGCATTGCTCCAGGCCCCTGCCCCTCTTGTCTCTGCATCCCAGTGGGGACATGGTACAAAAGTTTTTTTTCCCAGGAACAAAACTTCTGCTTCATGCCCCAAGACACAGTTAAAGAGCCCCAAAGCTGATGACAGCCTCAAAAGTGATTTCACCCCTAAATCAGCCCCTGTCCTGCTGCCCAGCCCTGCCCAGGAGGGCACCCAGCAGCCTCCAGCCCATCCTCAGCCCCACAGCTCCTGGGAGGGGTCAGGGTCACCCCAGGGTGACACCTCTGCCATGTGCCACCAGAGCCATGTGGAATAAAACAGAGCTGAGTTGGGCTTTTCTTCTGATTAGGCCAATAATTCTTTTGCTGCACTTTTCAAATCCCTCGCTGCCTGTGCGTGGGATACAAATGACTCCACCTCTGCATTTCGTGGCATTTGTGAATCATTAGGCCTCACTTAAGAGGGTTTACATCACTCCACACTCATCTTTCTCCTCCTAGCCTAATTCTGGGCTTTGGCCAAATAGCATTCAGGCTTCACTTCCATCTCTTTACCTTCTTTATGTATTATTGAATTATTCAGGCACTTTCCATTGGGATGAATTGGAAATACACAATGGAAAATGCAGTTTCTCAAAGGAAAAATTTACATTTGTTGGAGTGGGTTTGTTTATTTGGAAAAATCAACATGCAATATAACTTTCAGCCAGAAAAAAAAGACTGATTAAAAATAGAACCATGGCTCAAATGTTTCAATTTTCTAAATGCTTTGCTTGAAAGCAGTCAAACAAAATAATGAACCTATTTTAGTTATGACACACTAAACACCACCTCATAAAAAAATGGGAGCTGGACACCTCTTCTCCAGCTAAGATCTCTGGAGAGGAATTCCTCTTGTATTTGTGATTCACAGTGTATCAGGCTCATTGCAGCACTCCAGGATATTTTTTGTTATTCTTTGGAATTCTGTTTTTGCAGCAAGCTGGGATTCTACAATTCCAGCAAGGAATGCATCACTAAAGAAAACAGATGTTTAATACTGAACTGTACTGAAACATTTCAGGGACATTCAGGAAATCAAAGCAAAATATTTCATTTCTTTTGGTGCTGTTTGGTTTGTTTTTCTTTTTTTTCCTTTAATTTTTCAAAAGTGGAAGTAGTTGCAATGGAAATATTAAAATTTCAGTGTTTTTTCACTTTGCAGATTTTTTTTTAGATTTCCTCATCTATAATAAATGTCTAATTAAAATTTTTATTGCAAGCTAGGAAAAAAAAAACTGGGCTAGAAATTCCAAATGGAGCTCTGTGCTGCTTTTTATGATGACAGAAAATGAAGAGCCAGCAAAAAGAATTGGAGTGAGACTCTTTTCCCACATGTTGATCATGGTGGGCTCACATTAATGCATTTAGGAGGAATTTTGGGCAGGTACTAAGCAGGGATGATCACTGTTCAGTCTGGGAACAGAAGCATCACAAGGACAGTCCTGCCTAGAGAAGAGCAGTGTGAAACTTTGGCTGTCCCCAAGCTCCAGCTCCATCTTCACTGAGGTTTTGGCATTTCCATCACAAGTCCATGGTGGTGGGATAAAATCCTGGCCCACTCCAGTGATTCCTGGGGACAGCTGCATTTTTAAGATGTGCCTGGCAAAATGCACCTCATGTCCCCAGGGAAACCTGGACGTCCTGAGCATTGTCACCTCCTGTACCCACATATCCCTCTTCCCACCCTGGAACTGATAAATCCAAAAGGATCCTGTGCCCTCGGGGCTTTTGGGGGGTTTTATCACCAGTAGGATTCCTTTTGATTTTGAACCAGCCTCGTTTGCCTGAGCTCTGGAGCTGGCAGACTCTGGACATCATTTCAATCTGCTCAGCACTCCCAGGGGTAGGGTGCCCTCTTTTTATTTTTAAGGCATGTAATAAAGAACAAAATTAATTCCATGTCTGATTTATGCCCAAAGCCACCATTCTTTGTTCTTCCAGCTGAGATTTGATTGGATTTCATTAGTTTCTTTCCCATAGAGGCAGATAATTTTCTTCAGGTTTAAGTTGGACTGTTTCTGGGTTGGTTTGGGGTTGTTTTGTTATTATTGTTAAATAGCTGAGAAACAAATTCTAATATTTGTCTGTATGAAGCCATTCAAACAAAAATAAAGAACACACCTTTTAAAAGTCAAAAGCATAAAAGTTTTGCATAGGTGAATCTGTCCCATAAGTCTTTTATTTTGCTATTTATTGACTTTCCTGTGTCATTAAAAGGTATTGTCATGAGATGCTTCTGGCACATTTATAACAGACCCAGTTAATGATTTACTCACTCACTGTCTTGCAGAGCTGCATTTTCTAGCAACTCCAGCTTAGCAGCTTTCATCTAAAAATAAATAAAAACAGAGTAGACATGCCTAGATGAGCTGGCAAATATCCTTCCTACCTGATGCTTCCAGAAGGAAATAAAATATTCCTCCCTGATCTGTTGATCCCACCTTTGAGAACAGATTGGCTTAAGGAGATGGCTGGGGTTGGCAAGGCCAGGTTCTGGGAGGAGAGATAACAGAGACTGTAACAACACACACCAGGTTATCAGAGCTGAGCCTGAACACAGCCTGCACTAAAATCTGATTCCAGACTGAGTCCTCAGTACTCTTGACTACTTAAAAGGAGTCTGAGTGTGACCCTGGTGAGAGAGAAGAGAAGAGAAAGAGGAAGAGGAAGAGGAAGAGGAAGAGGAAGAGAAGAGAAGAGAAGAGGCTGGGATAATAACTGAGGACAATTAAGTTGATGGGGGAAAAGCATCATAAGGTGATAACAGAACAGAGTTGAACTCAAATGCTCCTCTACATTATAAGACCAACTTGTCCTTGATGTTTTTATGGGCTCCACCAGCCACAGAAAAGATTTTTTATCATGCTTTCAAGAGCCCAAGGCAGTGTGTGCCCAGCTGGTACATCTCAGCCTGCAAACTGCCAGAGCCCAGCCCAGCTTCCACCCTGCCAATGCAGGAAGGAATTTCATAGAAATCCACCATTTCTTAAAGTTCTGAGACCACAGCTTGCAACTAATTATAGAAATAAATAACTAGTGACTGGATCCATCTGTTCTTTATTTGGCAGTGCCTTTCTTCTTCAGGAAATTAGCACACCTGCAGCCTCTGTGTCTTCCTGAGGATGGGTCACTCTGCCCTCTAAACCACAGACAAATTGCTGGAGCACAGGCAGCCCTCTGGAGATGGTGCTGCTCATCCTCCTTCTCCTCACCCCCAGGAGAAGTAATTAATATGCTCAATTGAGTTTCATTAGTTACTTGGGCTGAGGGGAAGCAGGGATGAGGAGGTGCAGTAGTAAATAGATATTTATCACCACACTTTGAACCTGATTATCAGTGCAGAGCTGGCAGGGTTTGGTCCCCAGGCAGGTGCATCCTCCCTGGCAGAGCAGGAGTCAGAAGGTGTGGGATAGACATCACCCAAAAACATCACCCAAATACAGACAATTTAACACCACGTCTCCAGAGGAGGTTAAATCAGGGCATAATGTGGGAAATTCTATTTTCTCTCTCTTTTTCCTCCCTGCTCTCATATTTCCCTTGGTTTAATCTTTGGCATTGAGGTGTTCTGTACAGCTACGATCATGGGAATGAATTTTAAAAGGATTATTAATTTTACTCTTTTTTTTTTTGGTTTGACTTTTAGCTTAAGTCAAAAATATTTCAGGTCTTTAGAGACATAATTAGACATATTGTCCTTAACCAAATGCCAGATAATTTGTACGCACTTGAGGTAAATCTTTTGCTGGAAAGGTAGGCAAATATTGAAATATGTAATGAAAATGAAAGGAAGCATGAATAAAAAAAAAAACACACAAAACTATTTTAAATCTTTTTATTCTTGCCCTGAACAAATCCCCTTTTCAGGGTTTCTGTGTGTCTTTCTCTCTCATTAACATTCTTCCTTTTTTTTTTTTTTTTTTTTTTTTAATAAGTCATAAAGACCTGGTTATTTTTAAAGTTCACATCTTACACACGATGCAGATGCAGGGACCAGAGAGAGAGAGAGGCAGCAGCATTGTTAATTCATTTTGGGAAGGGATTTTTTTTTTTCTTCCTACCTTCAGATGAGAAGGAGTTTGCTTTTGGCTGAAAACATTCAAAGTAAGTGCAGCACTTTGGGAAATAACACATAAAGGGACATTAGAGGGAGGGAGAAATGAAAAGGATGGAAAAGTCGAACAGTGACAGAGGTAGTCAGAGAATTTACAAATTATTTCCTCTGACAGTGTAGACAGCTCCAGGAGGCTGCCTTCTCTTTCAGGATAAAGTCACTTGTCATTCCGTTAGGGAAAGACAAGGGATGTGTCAGGAGTTATTTGAAATGTAAAGTATTGTTTTTAGCTTCTTTCTTGCTCATTACTGTAGTAGCAAAGTGCTCTCTCTGTGCTGGTGGAGAGGCTGAGATTGCAGCAGGGATGGAGGGCAGCAGTACCAAGGGGGCTCAGAAATTCCCAGGGTTGGGACAGACCACGGAGAAAAAAGGATTTGGGGACCCACTGGATTGAAGATGTGGGGTAAAGGATCAGGTTTGTACCAGGAATGGGGGGAAATGGGGATTGTGGACAGCTCTGTAATGCTGATCAGCTCAAGGAGGACTGTGGGGAGGGGGGACAGCCCAGCACCAGGGACCCCCAAGGCACAGGGGGCTGCACAGATGAGGAGGATGCTGAAATGAAGGGGGCACTGACTATTTGTCTATCACAGGCCCCTCTTGTGTCCGAGTCCTCTCTGCCTCTTCCCCCAGGCTGGGTTCCTGTCGTGCTCTGCCTGTGCTAAACAGGAATATTCTTCCCAGAAGACCCCTGGGTGAAATTTCTCCTCTGCACCAGTCCTGCTTGGAAGCATCACACAAATGCAAAGTGCAGCACAGACACAGAGCAGCACTGCTCTGTACTGCAGGATCTTTCTCCCCACATTCCCTAACCATTTCAGACCATCCAAATGAAAAATCCTCACATTCTTTCTCTGGGCACTTCAGACTCTCCACCTCCTCTCCTCCAACCTACCCTCCCCTGCTCCCACTGCAAAGGAAGTTTCAAATCAACTTTCTATTCAGTGCTGCAAACCCTGGCTGCTGAGGGACTCTGGAGCAATGGCACAAGAAACTGCAGGCCCTGGAAAAGCTGGTTTGTGGAGAACACACTCCCTGCTAGTCCCTGGAGTGCTCTGATGTTCCCAGCTATCCTGGCTTTCCCTCTGTAGCCTCTCCCTGTAAGGGCTGCAGTTAGCAAGAGCACACCGGTGGCAGATAAGCATCTGGTAACTCATGGCAACCAAGTTCCTTTAGAAAATGGTCTTCTGATAATTCCCTAAATGATCAGGCCTTTTTTTGTCTTGTTGGAAATGGGGAGAAAAGAGGATAAGAGCATGGAGAAAGTCTGATCCTGCAGCGCCCAGGGATGCCTGTGGCATCTGTCCACACAAACGCACCTGGTGCCTGTTTGCTCACCTGTGGGCATTTTTCTTTTTCCAACCCTCACAGGACCTGGGGTTTTGGATATTCCACCAGCAATTTCCTCACATCTCTCCACACTAAACCCGCAGTGACAGGCTGAGAGGGACAGATGAGCTCAGGCAGAGCACAGACAGGGCAGCAGACGGAGCCAGGCGTTTGTGCAAGTACGGGATGAGGCTGATTATATTCCATTCTGGATTTGATTAGATTGCATAAGTAGACAGACCAGCAGAAATGAGCTGCCTGGGAGAGCAGGACATTTAACTAAAGGTCAGACAAAATTGCCCTGGAAACTGGTAGGTAGAGAGAAGTGTGGAGATGGAGGTGGAGCTGTGAGGGCTGGCTCCTGGTGGAGACACAGGCACAGAGCTTAATTGCTGGAATTTCTGAGAGCTTTGTGCAAGCCTCACCCCAGAGGTGCCCTAAATAAACTCATCTGTGCTGCAGTGCTCCCCTTGCACATGGGAGCACCCCAAATCCCCGGGCACAGCCCCAGTGGGCATTGCCCACTCTCCCTGCATGGCCACAGGCATCCCTTGATGACCACCTTGATCCCTTCCTGTACCAGCTGACCTGAGCACAGAAGAAGGAAAACACAATATTCCACTCCTGCCTTCCACTGCTGGGATGGCAAATCCAGTTAACAGCTTCACCAAAAGGAAATATTTTCCCTGTTAAGAAAACCAAAACTGTTCAGGAAGTGACACTCACAGACTGTGTTGACAGCACCTGTATTATTTTTAATGTATAATTTTCCCCTTTCTAAATTAACTTTTCCTTTAAATATATTTTTCCAGCAGGCTAAATAATTGGATTTTTCTTTGCTAAAAGAAGGGAACATAAATTACTCCTGTTGGGTGCAGATTAGGTTATGGGATTTCTTTTCTTCTGTCACCATCAATGCCCCAATGTCAGAGAGCTTTAATATTTAATGCATTCCTAATTAGTCTCCATTGGCCCAGGGCACTTAACAAAACCTGACACCAACCATCGAGTCAAGTTCATTTAGAGAGCACAATTACCCAACCATCATTTCCATGGTGAGGCTGGATTAGCCATGAAATCCCCTTCCCAACCCCCAGCCTTGCTCCCACCTTCCCACATTGCAAGTTAATTACAGGGGGGGAAAAATAAAGTTAAAAAAAATAAATAAATAAAGAAAGAGCATTTGATTCTAGTGACAGAAGATACAAATTATCTAATTTGGTCAGGGCAATGACATTTCCAAGATTCCTTTAATCTCCAGGAAGCTCTGCTGCGTTGAGCGGCATTTACCGACGGATGTTGCTGCTTGTGGCACTCCTGTTGCTTTGCATGCTCCAGAGATCTGGATTTCATCTTTTCATAACACACAGGCTGATCACCTGGGAAAGGAGGGGTAAAAAAAAATAAAAAAAAATTAAAAAAAAAATCTGGGAATCTATATAATTTTAAATAATAGTTCTTTGCCCAGAGAGGCTTGGCTTGTGTAGAGACTCAGCAGGCAGGAAGGGGCACAGGCTGGGGGAGCTGGGGGAGAGATGGTGATGGCAGAGGCAGCAAAAATGAGCAGGGCATGAAGGGAGAGCCCAGCTGCACTGCACTCAGTAAAACACGGGGTGTCCAGGCTCTCCAGCTCTTGGGACCTACCCCTGGTGTCACCTCCTGAGAAATCCCAGCTCTGAGGCGCTGGCTGGAATCTCCAAGCTTTGCTGCTGCCTCAGGGGACTCAGCAATGCAAAGTTCAGCTGCACGAGTTCTCATCTCCAGAAAGGCTTTGGCACAAAGAGCCCTGAGGGCAACTGAGCTCGGTAAAAAATTAAAAAAAAAAAAAAAATTAAAAAAAAGAAGTGAAGAAATGTCCCAGGAGTTCACCACTCTGGAGCACAATAATAGCCCAAACTCCTCCGGTGCCAGCTCTTGTTGTCACCAGAAATGACTCTGTGTAGCAGACTTGGGTTAATAATTATCATTTAAGTGGTAAAATGTTATTGACTGACCCTTTTCAGGATGTCAGTAACACTGAGACCAATCTGCTTTGTGGGGATGTTTTGGCTTGACCTTCATTTTCAAAGGATAACCACAGGAGCTTCTCACAGACAATAGCAACAGTTTCAGAAAAAGATAATATCTGTAAAATCTGTCGCCTCCATGACTAATTTCAATTACAATGACAAATGCAAAACGTATGTTGAATGCTGGAGAATAATTTAATTGGACACCTTAAAACTGGTCAGTTAAAAATTATATATTATAGGAATTAATTATCAATACCAGTTTCTTCCTCATACTTTCCACACTGGCCATTGACAATAAAATTTACCAAAACTATTTTGCTAAATAAATAGGCACAGGTTTCACACTGCCCAACTTTTAATTTCTCAGTCAATTGCAACACTGGCAGCCAAGCCTAAATTCACAAATCACACAGTGCTGCTGCTCTTTGTATGCTGGGAGCCTGAAACTGCAATTGATGCAATTGGAAATGTTTGATCTAAACTCATCTATTTCAATGGAAATTTCTTCTCACCAATACCATGAAAATACTATTTTTTTTTTTCCAAGAAGAATCACCCAGCTCTGCTATCTGTCTGTATCTATTCAATATTCAGGAAATAAATCCTTTCACAGCTTCTAAAACTTCTTAAACGGAGCACCTAGGGAGCCTGTTCCAGGAAATGATGATATTTCTCTTCAGTGAGTGAGAAATAACCACCTGTTGGTTATCCTGGGAACTCATCTTCATCCTCCTCGTGCAGAGAGGCAGAAACTGCAGGGTTAATCTGGAATATTAACTTGTTAGATTGTTGATCTGCCCTGGGGCCATCAGGAGCTTAAATAGCCAACAGTTAATTAAAAATAAACTGACACTTTACTTTAAGGATAGTTTTAATAACCATTTATAAATGTTACATTAAAAATTCATGCACTGTTATCAACTCCTGCTAAGGATTTACAGCACAATGGAGGTGTCATGAATGTTTTATAGCTTCTGTGGAAAACCTCCTCCTGAACAGACATTTTCAGAGGTCTGTGTGTCTTTCCAGGGCAGCAGCACACACCCAACACAACAGCAGCATGGAAAATACAAGGAGATTCCCAAGATGCCAGGGCTTGAGTTTAGACTTTGCTCTGCAGCCTACATGGCCAACACATCAGAGGCATCAAACACCTCAAGGGATGTTAAAAACTCCTGATTTGTGCTCTGAAGCAGCCCATCCATCCATGGGCTCTAGGAACAGGCACACAGAGCTTCCCAGAATTGGTTTTGTCAGTCAGAACCCCCAGGAGGGTCCCCATAAACAGGGGCCTCCCAAAGTGTGGAAAATCTGATTACAATCTGGAGCAGGGAAAATAACCCAATACTCTAAGGTAATCTCCTTCATCAGCCTCTCCAAACTCTCTCACACACACACAAAAGCAAAAACACCTTCCCAAACACAAACACCTCCTCCCTGGGCACGGGTCTCAGCTGATCTCAGGCACATTTTTTGCTCCTGTTTGCAGCTGAGGAGAGGCAGCAAAAGAGTTGTGCTTGGAATAAGTGATTTTTGACCTGGAGAGCAGTGAGAGATCCATGCTGTGGAGTCAAGGCTCCCCTTCCTGCCTGCCTGTGGCTGCAATGTGTGATGGCACCTTCCCTCCCCATCTGCCTGGAGGATGCTAATCCCTCCCAGCCCTGGTGGGCTTAGACAGATAAACCCATTAATGAGGGGGAGGTGGCACAACAGCACAATGATAACTGCTCCTGAAATTATCGTGGATAAATTGGTCTTGCTGTCATAATTAGCTGTCTCAAAATCAGCTTCCTTTGACAATGTTGCTGCCTCTTTTGTTTTAAAACCACACCCATGATTGAAGCTGGCTGTCTACATGCTTCTGCAAAACAAATCCAAGCCCATGGTTACCTGCTTATCTGTGCTGCTTCTCACAGTGCTGTGAGATCAGAGAGATGCTGAGTGAGGGGAGGAGGAGATGTGGCTGCCAAGGCCCTGTGTGGCACAGCAGTGATTAAATCCACGAGGTGAGGCTCTGACCACCTCCCTAGTGCTTAACAGCAGCCATGCAAACACAGGTCCTCACTGTGCAGGCACTGATGGAGAACAACCTTCAGCCTCCTCAGCCAGCCACCAATCAAACTGGCATTAACCTTGCTTGCTTTTGCCTTGCTTTTTTACTTTTTTTCTCCTGTTTTCCTATGTTTTGGGGGAAAGCTTCTCTGAGTATTGGCTTCTCTGGCATGAGAAAGGTTAAAAATTAATGAAAAATACTTGGTGTCAGGCAGGTGCCAAGCTCTAATTAGGGTAATTGATAATACAATGTTCGAAGGTAGCAGAAGCCCTCAGGCTGCCATGCAAACACCCCTGAGGAGCAGATAAAGATGAAGCAGGCATTTGTCCAGGTTTATTTCATCAAATTTGCACCCTTAAAGGCAGCCAAACCAAGGTTGGATTTTATCCTCCTGCCTGCAGCTGGGGTTGGCTCCTGGCAGGATCCTCCAGGCTTCTCCTCTTGCTGCCTCTCCAGAACTAGGGAGGGTGAGGGCAGCACGCTCAGAGACCAAAGTTACACGAATGGAAAAGCTCTTGGGACTGCAGCCTGTCCCCTGGGGCAGCATGTGGGTGTGCCTGGCCCTGCTGTCCAGCTGTCCTGGCACTGCCAGCCCAGCCTGCCCAGTGCTCCCCAGGAGGGGAGAACACATGGGCAGGTTCCAGTGGGTGGCAGGCACTGAGATCCTTTAAAATGCTGTCCTCTCCATCCAGCATTCCACTCTCTCTTGCTCTGTGCTGGTCTTGGGATTATTTTCATTCAGGGCAACTTCTCCTCTTTTCCCTCCAGTGACGACAGTTTTGTTCTGATGGACTCGTGAGGTTCACTAAATATAGTGAAGGGCTGTTTCTGCAAGGACTTCAAAAAGCTTGTTTCATTTGCTTGGTCCCTTTCATCCTTTGTTGTCCCTGGTTGTGTTGGGCTCCCAACTGCTCCCCAGCCTTATCTGCTCAGATTTCTGCTCAGGACTCAGAGGCAGCACAGTCAAAATCCACATGAGATGCCCAATCTGAAAACTGCTGCTCCCCAGCTCACACAAATGAACAAAGGCTCAAAGGGGCTTCATGAGACACAGAGGGACACAGAGGGACACAGAGACACACAGGGAGATACAGAGACACACAGAGACACAGAGAGACACACAGAGATACACAGAGACAGCACAGACACCAGAGACACAGAGGGACACACAGGGACACACACAGGGACACACAGATGCCACCACCACCCACTCCTCAAGTGTTCCTCCTGCTGATACAGGAGGATGATGTGTCTGTGCATATTCAGAGGATGCACATCCCACTTCCAGCTGCTTGTGGCCACACTGACTAACCCTCAGAGAAGATTTTTGGGGGATAATGAGCACTAAATATCTGTCTCTGCACCCCCTCCACCATGCTGCAGGCACCTGCTCTCTGCAAGTCCTAACTCCAGCCTGCCTGCATGGGAACTGTGGCTTTTGGCACTGCCCGTCCTTGCAGAGGCCACATCACACCCATGCACTCACTGCTGTGCACATCTCACCCACACACTCAACCTTCCATTTCTTCAGGAGCCCAGAAAAAGAGTTTGAAAAGAAAAAAAAACAAAAAAAAAACAAAAAAAAAAAAACGAAAAAAAAACCAAAAAAAAAAAAAAACAC
>VZTT01077314.1:0-17938 GCA_013400855.1 Buphagus erythrorhynchus | reverse complement strand
TTTTTTGTGGCTTTTTTTTTTGTCATCTCTGAGGAGGGAGGAACAAGGCCTTTTAATGAGGGAAGGATTAACAGGCCATAAGACTCTGCCCTGAAAGAGCCAGTCTGTCTGTGGGGCCGCTCAGCAGGACGCAGGGTAATTGGATTGGATCCCGAAGAGCACCTTGAATCGGTTCTGAGGCGGCCACAGCGGGTTGCTCCAAAGGGGGCTGGGGGCCGGGGAGGAGGGGAGCGTGTGGCTCTTTAGAGTAGCCAGAGCCAAAATGGGGGATCAGCCGGCTCATTAAGGGATTAGAGTGTTTGTTCTTCTCAAGACTTTTGTTGCTAAAACACTTTGCACAGCATTTTCTGGAGCCTGGGGAGCTTAAAGAGCTTGTCAGAGCCCTGCTTCTGTCCCCACACAGAAGCAGAGACGCTCTTTCCTCTGGCCTTCCTGCCAATGCTTACAGCAGCTATTGCTGGTGACAGCGCCTCTCTCCCAGCCCTTCCTATCTCTGGTCATAGTGCCTCTGTCCCCATGGGTTTGGGGTAAAAGGGGAGGATGGCTAAGAGGATGAAGCAAAAGATGCACCTCAGGAGTGAGTCTTCTGACAGTGAGGGACACTTTAACTTAGGCTTTTTCCTTGGCATTTGTAGCACAGACAATGAAAGACTTGGCATGGTCCGTGGTTCTTTGCAACCTTTTACCTCCCCATGGGCTATGTTCTTGGTCTCTAGCACTTGTGGTAGCAAATTTGGGACACAAACTACTTTGTGTATCTGGCCTTCATATGAATGCTATGGCTAGAAATTATTGCATAGACTAATTTCCCTAACAACATCATCTGAAATGGGCTGGCTGTTGAGATGCAGTGCCAGAAGAGGCTAGGCAGGGAAGGAATAGTGCAGTGAGACCTTGCCTGAGAGCACAGCTGGCCAGGAAGCTTGGTTCTCCTCTGGACCAGGGACAGAAACTACATCTCTAAAGTCCAAATCAAGAAGCGCTCAGATAGCAGTGCAGGCTATTAGAAAATGTCAGTGGGGTATGTGGATAAAGTGCAGTTGTCATCAGTTCATCCATCCTCATGGCTCACACAGAGACTTCTCATTCAACTGTCCCTTACCTGAGCTGCCATGAGGCACACGGCTCTGGGCATGAATAAACCCTGTCCTGGCTGGCCAGATGTGGAAATCCCAAGTCACTGGCAGAGCAAATGCTAGAGGTGTTAGAGGGACTATGCATCAGTGGGGATTATTCAGGTTTTTAGCTTTGGAGTGAATTTGGCCTGCACCTTCAGAGAAATATGGAGGCTGGGCAAAGTGGGGTTTAATCTGTTGTGTGGAGCAGCAAATGGAAGGGACTTCAGCAGGACCTCTTCAGCTCCCAGTCTAAACTGCACTCCCACCTCCTGTCTCTGCTGAGCATGAATTTCAGCTGGGGAAGGAGGGAGGGGGGAAGAAGGAGACAGACAGGCAGGCAGGGGAGGGGTAGGGGGGAAGAGAGTTACAGGGAAAATAAATGAGACTCCCCTATAATTAATTGTTTGAAGGGAGTGCCCCACTCGGCTGTGAATTCTGAAATGATTATTGGATTTGCAGGCAGACGGGGAACAGAACGGGTCGGGTGCACGATTAATATCTTATTGATAGCGGATTAAGAGAGCGAGATCAAATCTTTAACTGAGTGGAGATGCAGTTTATCAATTTGTCACAAAAAATGTAGCAATCAGAAGTGGAGAATATCAGGGGCGGCTTACGGATCGATTCATGTCAGTGCCTCACAGTGTGGCTCCACAAGGAGACCAGGTTCCCAGAGAGCTGGGCGAGACTGGCTTGGTGCTGGCCATGCTGAGCAGGGTGGGCCCAGAGACAGATGGGCCCCCAGGTGCAGAGGCACCACCAGGACAGCTGCAGGCAGGTGATGTCATGCTCCATGGATGCTGCACAGCACTGCTCTGGTGTGGGGTGCAAGCACAGCAGTGGTGCCTGGGGAGCACTGGCTTCCTGAGACCGTTTCAGTGGGTAGTATGATGTGTATGGCAGTAGATGGGCTTGCAACCAGCCAGAGCTCACTATGCTTTGGGGCAAAGTGAGGAATCTGCTAAATAAACTTTTCAAACTACTCGAGGTGCAGCTGAATGGTACTAGCATCAGTGTTAGCTCAAGTGCTGTAGGGACATACAACACAAAGTGGTGGGTGCTGCCTGGTTTGCTGGCTGCAAGCTACCCACTCCTGCTAGAGGCCTCACGTGTTGCTAACATTGGGATGTTGGTACTTCTGAATTCTGTTCACAGCTCTGCTGTCTGGATTCTGCTGATGAGAGCTTTCCTCTGAGCAGCCTGGCATTGATGAGCATTCTGTGTTTTAGTAGTCCAGTTTTTTGAACCAACTCCTCAGCTTTGATCTTCTAATATTCAGGCTCATGCATGGAAGTTATTTGCAGCTATTGAAAGCATCTCCATAGCCGGGAAAAAAGGCAGGAACTCCACCAAAAATACACACCTCGGAAAAGTGCTTTCTGCATCATGAGGTAGTTCTGTGATATGAAACTCCTTTTGTATTGGTTACTTGGGGCCTTCTCTAAAGGCTGATCTCTTAGTTGAAAATCTAGAGTTCTCAATTAGAAAATAAAAATCACTTCTAGTTCCTGTGGCATTGAGCTTTTCAAAATAACTCCTAAAGTCTAAGAGCAGAAGCCAAAGGAAGAAGAGCCTAGAGTCAGATGGCTGGTAATATTTGTTTTTATTAAATCAAACTTTTGATTTGTAGCCCTCCGTCATAGATCTTTGTTGTGAATGTTTGCTTTTAGCAAACAGGGAAAACAAACCTAAGGCAAATGTTTAATGAGCACCTCTTTCCGAGCAGGCACTGTAAGCAGCTGTGATGTCTCTGCAGCAGAGCCTGGCACCAGACTTCAGTCACCAGTTGGACTCCAGCATTTTTTATTTTTTATTGCTAACGTTAAACTTCCTGCTATTCCAACAGATGGGGGATGGCCTGTAGAAGCCAGCAGCCTCCTTGGTGGGCTATGTAGTCGACAGGAGTCTCTGATAGCAATTTCCCTTCTCTTAGGGCCTTACAGAGCTGTTGAGTCCCTTGGGCCTTTGCAAAAGATGTTGTGCACCTGGGTGACGCGTGTGATTGTGGAAAGGCTGTACTGAAGGCAGCTTCTCCTGCCAGCGCTGCTAGCTTTGGAGGCAATTACATTCTCGCTAGGGTTGTTGGGTTTCTATATGAGGCCTCCTGGCTCTTTGCAGTTGTTCTCAGGGTCCTGGGGTGCAATGCAGACCTCTGGGGCTTGGGGAGTGTATGTGGGGGGGTGCAGGTGAGAAAGCAGCCTCAGCTGGCAGCCCTTACCCTTGGAAGCTGGATAGAGAAAAAAAGGGAGGGGAAGAAGGAAAATCAAAGATGAGTTGGTTAATCCATGGCCTTGGTTTACTGCCTGCTGTTTGCTCCTTTATACTACACTGCTTTTTCCTTACCAGCATGTCAGAGTCTCTGAAAGGCTTTGACTACTGCCAGTTTTTTGGGGTGCTTGAAGATCTAGGGAGGGGCACTCACACTGCTTTGTGAGGGTTGTGAGCACCAGTCTTGGAGCTGATGAATCCTTGAACTTGATAGCACACCCAGCTAAATCAGGTGATTTGGCTTGTTCTGTGTTGCCATCAGGACAAAAGGCTGTATGTCAGCCTGGTTTAACTGGTATGTGCTGGCTAAGTGAGACTAGTGCACACTCACTGCAAGGGGGTCTGCTAGAGTGCAGATCCCAAAAGTGAAGGGAAAGAGAAAGTATCACACAGAAGTGCAGGTATGTGCTGAGATGCCCTCTGTCCTGGCTGGTTCATGATGGAGACCATGAGAGGATAAAGCTGCTGGCCACCACCTTTGGGCTTGTGTGGGGAGTCAAGTGGGACAGGGATGGAGAAGAATACATGATACAGCCACCTGCCTTGGTCTTCATGTGTGACCTCCCTCTCCCCTGCCTTTTCTCTGATCCTACCACTGTCACTAAGGTCTCATATAGCTGTGGCTTTCTTCCCTCTTTTTAAGAAACTGCTTTTGCACATGTGATAGAGTAGCCTCTGCTGAGGCTTGAGTTGGATGTTGTTCAAGTCCAGGGGAAAGAGGACAGAGCTAGGGTGGACTCTTCCCTTTGCCAGCAGCAGCTTCCTAATGTGTGGCTGCTGTACTAGGTCTCCCACAGCCATGAGCTTCCCTGTGCTGCATATCCCCAAGTAGGAGCATGTGGGGAGTTATAGCCATGGATGCCTCATAGTGGAGCCTTATGAAGTCTGTAGAAAGCAAAGCACATGTGGCATAGTAAACATAGATCAAAAAGTGAGTTTGTAGCAAGAAAGCATCTGAAGAGGAGACAGTGCTGAAGATGTGCTGAAATGTATGAGCAGGGAAGGCAAAGAGGCAACAGATAGGGAGGGGGCCCTCGAGATGACACTTCACTGCTCTTTCTGTCCACTATTGTGCAAACATGTTGAAATCCATAGAAAGCCTTTGTTTTGGAAAGCCCTGAATTAATTGTGATGTACTGGTGCCCTTAGACAAGTTCTGGGCCTCTTGCTCATTTCTCCGCACAGCCTTTCAGAGCATCACCTAGACAGCCCCCTCCATCTCCGGGGCCGGCACCTTCTCTGAGCGCCTCGCACAGGGGTGCCCGCGCACAGGGGTGCCACGGGCTGGCACCTGCACCCAGCGCCGGCCTCCCTCCGCCAAGTCCCACCTGCGGGGAGGACCGGGGCACGGGGACGCTCCCCGAGGCCCCTCGTGGCGGTCATATGAGCGGTGTGGCCTCTCCCAGCATCGGGCTCGGGGGGCTAATTAGCGCATTCAGGGGCGCTGCTGGAGTGGAAAGGCGCTCGTCTGGCGGCGGGCCGGCGAGGTGACCTGGGGGGCTGGTGCTTTCCTCCTGCAGGCCAGCAGCCGGGGCTCCCCTCGGCCGTGCGGGCCGCGGGTGCTGCGGCCGGGGCGCTGCGCTGCGCTGCCTCGGCGGGCAAGGGGCGCCGCGGGCCCCTCCGCGCTCCTTTCAGTGCCGGCCGGTTCTGCTCCACAGACCCTCCCTTTGTCCGCCCTCTGGATGGAGCCCTGCCTGCCCGCGGCCCCGCTTNCTGGCCGCCGGCCGGGGCGAGAGGAAGGCGAGGGGAAGCCAGCCGGAGCGCCGGCGGCCCGGCACGTCCGGATCCCCGCTGCAGGACGGGCACGGGGCCGGCCCGGCGCTGCCGCCCGGGAACGAGCGGCCCCAGCCTCACCGGCCCGCGGGTCGCGCTTCCTGCGGGGAACCCCCGGGAACCCCTCGGCCGCGCCGGCTTTGGGATGGGTACATCTGCGGTTAGCCCATGAAATATGGCCAAGATGCGATTTTGTGTTTTTTGAAATCTGAATTGTCCTTCTCGTGCCAGGAGTTCTTGGGAAGACCTTGCTGGAAAAGAGCTTCACATTTATGTGGCAAATGCAAGGGAGTCCTGTGTTGTTAGGGTTTCTGTCTTTGCTTTGGACTGCATGGTGCTACAAGATGGCAATTCAGGAGTTGATGGGCAGCCAGGATTTTCACAGTTACAGCCTCCAGACTTTTCTAGACCTCTGGCATGTTTGTACCCAAGGCAAAGATTTGCATCTCTATCTACACAGAACACGTTTTTATGTCCCACAAGGATGCATCTTCAAGAGACTTGAATGTGTATGAATAGTCTCTTATAGGAAACAGTGATTCACTATGCAGATAAAATCAGGGAAGGAAGATAGCTCCAGGTAAGATTTACAGGTCCTTCCCTGACTGGATCACGACTTGTTGGCTCTTCCTTGGGATGCTTGATCCAGAAGCCTCTCTTTGGCTTTTGCTTGTCACTTTTGCCATTAAGGCTCTTGCTTCCTTCAGGGGTGACCTTTCATTTGGTTGAAATGCAGTTGTCCCCTCACAAGTAACAGCTCATGCCTCAGTAACAGGGGGAGCCCTGTTGCTCCTTGTCCCTGTGCTGTCCCTGTGCCAGGGGCCACCGAGCCTCAGGGCTCTGGAGTGTGATGCCCCACATGGGTCCTTTGTCTGCATCCCCTGCCATGGGTGGGCAGAGAGGAGCTTGAATGTGATAGAGTCCTCACACCAATTGCTGCCCCACACCATCTGCTGCTGGATGGGTTTCTGGGTGACCAACCTCTCCAGACTGGGAAGAAGGTTAGGGGGTGGAGGGAAGTTCCTCTTCGTGTCACAATTCCCCCTCTCCTCTATCAGCAGCTGTGGGTAGGTGTGAGTCACAGCTCAGCCGAGCTCCATGAGTCTCTTTGGCTCCAGCTGCAGGAGCCCCGCAGCCACCTCCCCCCCAGCACGAGGCAGCCCAAGACCACCACGGTGCCAGCAGCACTTGGTGAGAACAGCACGGCTGCTCCCTGGGCTGCCCATACCTGCGCAGCCGAGCCCGGCTGCGGCCAGCCCTGCGCCAGCTGGGTTTGGGCCATGGCGGCAGGACCCGGCAGGCGGGAGCTGAGCAGATGCTGAGGTGCGAGCCAGGGTGGGTGGTACAGTTTGGATGTTTCTACCTCATCTGATACAATCAGCATTGCTGTGCACATGTGAGGAAAGTTGTTCGATAGGAATGACCCATGATGCTGGGTTAATTCTGTTTACAAAAGAATAAATATTATAGCGGTGTCTTATAAAAGAGAATCAATAGCTTCCCTTTGCTGGGTGATCCCTTCATGTCTTCGAAAATCGATTCCCCCCCTGTTCCCCTCCTCCTTGCTGCACAGCTATCTGTTTTTCGGGGTGACGGGGGGGTCAGGCGATTATTGAAGTATATGTGAATTTACAATATTAACGACTCACGACGGTGTGTCCGCAGGTTCACGGTGAATTAATTATCTGTTTAAGAAGCCATGAAGAAATCAATCAATGAAAATTTCTCACTCTTTTGAGAGTGAGGGAGCTTGTCAATTTTTTTTTAAACATGCACCACATTTAAAGGAGCAGTACATTTTTTTTTTACATCAGAGGAGGGTCAGGAGGAAGTTGGTGTGGGGCTGAGGGAGGCCTGTTCAGTTTTGTGCAGCATTTGCAGAAGCAGCAGACTCCTTTGCTGGTCTCCTTAGGGCAGAAGACACTAAGGATACATCCTGAGGTGGTTTTGTCTGAGAGTTAAGCCAGTGGTGGCCTTCTCTGGAGGGGAAGGCATGGTGTTACATAGTGTGTGCTAGCAGACACTGTTTTGGTGGGTCTGTCACACACGTGACCTTTTCCCAGCTCACCAGGTCAGCTGTCCCTCTCCTGGAGACCCATTTGCCATTGCTGAGCTGGAAGAGGACAGCACATGGCTGGGCCTCTGGTGCTCCAGCCTTTGGGCACTGGGACATGCTCCCATGAGACAGGGAATAGCAAACAAAGAAGAGCAGCTGAAAGCAGTGATCTCTCAAATCACCTCAAGACGTGCTGGAAGAAGTCTGGCAGAGTGCTTTGTGTCTCAGCCTTCAGCATTGACTGTCATGTCTAAACTTGGGACAGGCACTGGCGAGCGTGCAGCCTTGAGGCATAGGCTTGGCACTCATGGACACAGTTCCTTTGGGCCTCTCTGCAGAGGCAAGGTTAGGCAGTTCTGGGCAGGAAATGGCCCAGGACTGCTTGTCTGTCCGCCTGGTGCTGAAGCTACAGCCAAGGGAAGGACCCTTTTGTTCATACAGACCTGATAACTAGTTGCACCACATCCCCAGGGGTCTTGGAATCATCCAAGGCATTCAGGGGGACACGAAGATGGCTGTGTGTATCGTTTACAGTGTCTGGCTGAGGTCTTTATGTCACCTTGATGACATTTTTCTGTTTGGATGGAGTTTGATAACATTTGAACGCTGGATGTGAGTGTTTTCGCTGCGTTTCAGCCTTTGGCAGGCAAAAACACATAGGCTTTGATGCTGGTTGAAAAGCTGGCAGGAGAAGATGACTCTCAGAACTGCTCAGAGGGTGAAGAGGTTTGTCTGTAATTCCTTATGCCTGTTCGGACACTCCTAAATTCTGCCCCATCTCGCCTCTCTTGTGTCTGTGAAGGATGTAATTTATTGGCACTTGTGCAATGACTGATACCCCAGTTAAAAGGGGAACAATTGAGGCAGGGTGAGACAAGAGGAAACTGAAAGGAAGAGAGTGCATGAAGGATGTAGAGCCTTTGACAGAAATGAATTGGACAGCGCCCCTTTCTCTCATCCCTAATCTCCAAACAGGCAGCAAGGGAGGGATGTTGCAGAGAGAAAGCTACAGTATGTGGGTAGCAGAGGACAGAGGGAAGAGTGTGGGAATGGCAGGCAGCTGAAGATCCTGATAAAAAGACTGAAAGAGGGGAGGGAGCAAGGACAACCTCTGAGTCTGCTTCTGCTCTCACAAGCCCAGGCAGTCATGGCCCCTTCCCAGCCCTATAATGCTACTGGCCTGTGCCGAGAGGAGTCCCCGCCAGGCACACCCATTGCTGTAACCAGAACGGAGAGAAGAGCCCATATTGACACAGGAGCATCTGTGTCAGTAATTGTCATGCAGCCTGGCAAATTGCTTCAATGTGCCATCCCCTCCAGCCGCACAGCTCGGCGGTGGCAAGAGGCCTGGGGGGGCTGTGCTGCTGCCAGAGAGACAGGAAGAGGCCTGGATGTGCTGGAAGGATCAGGACCCACAGGGACCTCTTGGGTCCTAGCCCAGGTCCCTGTGTCTTGACATAGTCTTGCCTGATGGCTGCTTGGCAGCTGCTCTAGTTGTAGTGCTCTTACTCAGCTTCATCAGCCTCCATGGAATATTCCCTATTCCAACCACAATGAGAGAGGGGGGAATATTCCTGTCAGTCTTTAGGCTGCCATTTTTACCTACCAAAGAAGTGTGAGAGAGGGTCATGCTCTCCCTCACTCCCGGCTCTTACTTGGCTGCTGGGAGCAGGGGATCCTCATCTATTTACTCCAGATAAGCACTCAGCTTTTCTTCTGTCTATATATGCAGCTGCTTTCTGAGTCGAGACAAAGCCAAAATAGAGATAAGAGGTGAAGTTTCCCTAAAAAATTTGGTACTCAGTTTGAAGCTGCATAAACCACAGCTTTCAAGATGATGTCGCAAAGTGGAGCTCTTCGATGCTCTCTCCAGGTTGACCAGAGGTGCCTGTTTTCATTCCCAACTCTTCTTTTTCAATAATCTCTAGTTCTGTATTCCTGTACTTTTTAACGGCAGTGTAGTTCCAGCAGAGAACATTGAATTTGCCTACACGGATCCAGGCATACAATTTTGACAGAAGACTGCTGGCCTAATCATGAAATTCTGAGATAAGCAAGGTCTAGGGTTTGGTTTAGTGTAGGACACTGTTTAAAAAATGCAGTTATTTGTAAAATGTCATGATTAAAGCCAGCCTCCTGATTGGTTGCCACTGGATACATGCTCCTTCACCTAACAGATGTCCTGCCCCTTTTACACAGTGATTAGATAACCTGCCAACAAAGTAAAAAACAAACCAAACAATAAGCACCCCCAAGCCCAAGCATATTTTATACTAATGATTTTACCAGCACTCCTTTAATGGCTATGGATTTTGCCTATCTATTAGAAAACAATCTCTGAGATGAAAAGTCCATAGCCTGTCTTCCAGAGGAGAAGGTACTACTGATCGGAGTTGTTCCCAAGGCATGATATGATGTAGAACTAGAAGGTCTCCTAGGCTTTTCCAATACAGTCTAGTTTGGGGTGCAATTAGTGTTGTGATAGGGGAAGTGGGTATTGACATCCATTGTGGAGCCTGTGGGGAGTTAAGAAGCAGAGTGTTAATGCCTTGCTTTCTACTTTGGGTCAGCATTGGTCCTGTGCTTTGATTTCCTGCAGGTGAATTTCTAGCCCTGCCACAATCAGCCTGGGGATTTTGAGTGTCTGGGTCTCTCAACTGCCCACAGATATAATGTCCCAGATGCCAAATGAATGAGTGAAGGGATCCATGGATTTCAACTCCGTTGGCTACTGAGGCCAATATACTTCATTTCTCTACAGACCTCCCAAGGAACCATATAATAGCTTGCTAATGGGGCAGTTGTGTCCCACATTAGAGTGTCTGTGTTATACAGAGAGGCAGATGAAATTACTTCATAAATATAGGAATTTCCATGTGTTTTCCTGCATCTACACAAGCAAATCAACTATATAAGATAGTCCTGTTACACTCTTGGAGAATGACTGATTCTGATGATGCTGTGCTATGAAAAGCAAACAGACATCACGTGCACAAAGGGTGTCATCCCTGTGAGAGGTATGTGTCAGATGAACCACACTTTGCCCTAGGTTTACTAGGAAGGAAAGCTCCAGCTGCCCTTTTGCCACATTCCTAGCAGGTCAGAAATGCCATGGGAGCAATCAATGGAAAAGCCAAACACCACAGCTAGAACACTGGTTGAGAAGACCTGAATCGAACGCAGAACATGATGGTTCAAAGCAGGGCTTCTGTGTTTCATATTACTGGACAATGTTATGCAAAAGGAGCAGAGAAGGGTTAGTTCCTAATGCACTGCTAGAAAATCAAAACAACTGTTCTCATGGAATATATATATGGTCCTCACATTGCAACTACTGTCAGAGTGGGTTCCTAACAGGATAGCTGGCAATTCATACACTTGCCCAGGGTGTGAGTATCTGATACAGGGCAAGTGTTCATTTTGAGGCTTGCGTTACAAGAAAAAGTTTTTTCTGCAAATGCTTCAGAGCCTAAAGACTTTCTAAACAGAATGTCTCTTTCTGAGATCTGATTTCTGCCACTTCCTTTCCTGCTAGAGACAAACTTTATGTGCTTGACTCCTAGAGTCCAGGTAATAGCTAGGAGGTTCCAATCAAAGTTACATCCATGGTTAATCCATTCAGATACAAGCCCATATTGGGGCATGTCTGCCCTGAAGAAGAGGCCTGCAAGGAGAGAGGTTCAGCCTGTGCCAGCTTTCTGTGTCTGGGCACATTCTTCCCAGGCTATGCATGAACAAATAAGCCATGCCTCTTAAATTCAGCCAATTCCGACCTCTCCTACATACTGCCATGCTTCAGAGCTCAGTTCTGAGTGTGCCTGCCAGCCCAGGCACACCCAGAGAGAGACAGTGCCTTCTGTCAACTGCTGATGCTCAGTGGAGAGACTTGGCCAAGGACACAGAGGAAAGGAGTAGAAGAGTGAGGGCTTGAACCTGGATCCCAACCAAGCACACTCTGTTTATGACTGAAAGCTTGAACAACAACAACAACAAAAAGGTTGTTTTTTTACCAGAGAAAGCTCTGTCACTGCAGACTTGCTGTGGCCTTTCTGGCCTGTTTAAAGAGGATGTTCTGCCAGGCAGCCAGCCTGACTCCTTCAGTTCTGCATTGAGGCAAGGAAGGAAAGTCCACTTCGGCCTCTGAACTGATACTCTGCAGCAAATGCAGTCTCAGCTATACTGGCTTATTCTTTCCTGGGAAATTTTCCAGACCCACAGCTAAAGGAGGAGTTTCCAGAACAGAACTTTCAACTGGTCACCTTGTGGTAAGAACTTGGCCTCTGCTATGAACCAAGGCATCAGGGAGGGGACTACATATCCAGTGGATTACTTACATGTGTTTTGATCTCAAATTGCTGCTACATCAGCTGGCATTCCTACCAGCAAGAATCTATATTTTTGCCTTTTCTATTCCTTTTTAATACTTAAATCCCAAAGGCTGGACTCATCTGTTGACTATGCCAATTGGACTGAAAATCACCTGCAAGAAAGATCTTCCAGAATCACACTTGAGTGATGAAGGTCAAAATCATTAAGCCAGAGGAGGTTAATTTACAGTTTACAAGTTACTTAATGTGGCTTGAGGAAACCCAGTAAAGCCCCAGGCTTCCTTCTTCATAATTTGCAAGTTGAATCCAATGTGTCCATCACCAAGTGTCACCCCATACCTCACTGTGGTAATATGACAGGAAATCTTAAAGCTATCTACTTGCACAGACTTTACCACTATTCAGGTTCTCAGATGTCTTCTTTCTCAAGGCAATGATGTGATGGTGACAGCAGAGGCATCAGCCATTGTGTCTTGCAATGAGAATGGGCTGTGGTGCTGAAAAGGATGGGTTTTGGAGGTGTGCATGGAGCATAAATACCCCTGTATGTCTTTTGTATGTCTTTTGCCCTGCTCCAGAGTGCCCAAGCCTCCTTCTTATCACTGCTTTTGAATCTTTCTGTAGCCCTGCAGCTTAGGGGCATGTCTGAGTGGCTGCACAAGGGCCAAGCAGAGGCATAACAGGTTGTGTAAAATTCAGGCCCAGCTGCTGTGAGCTGCAAGGAAGTCAGCACCTGCAGGGGTGGCCTGCTTGGCTTGTGAGATGCTGCACCCTAGGGTGTCTTTGCAAAGAGAAGTTGCATCTTTGCATTAAACCAAGTATTAAGCCACTAATCACTGGGGAAAAATTGAACAGGCTTGGCTTCCTTAGGGTGGCTGCAGGAGTGACCTTAATGGCAGAGCTGCTGTGTCCATGACTAGGGGAAGGGTTGGTAATTTTCTCTGCCCGCCTGCCACACCTCAGGTTTCCCATCATTTTGCCCCCCTTGATCTGCCAATAGAGCTTGGAAGAGAAGGCTTTGCAGCTTCCTTCTGGTCAGGTGTCCAGAGCTGGAGGATCAGGGGCTGGCAGTCCCACACCGTCACTCCCTGTGGGTCTTTGGGAAACCTGTGTGAGTGTACAAGTGAGGCACATGTGTCTGGGAAGGGATGTTGTGTACTCACTTCTCCATACATAGTGGCTTAGCTCAAGTGCCCCCCTCCCTCTCCAAAGCATCCCTGACACTCTAGGTGAATATTTGAAAGACAGGATCGGGGCTTTGGTTCGAGAGCCTCTTTGTACAGTGCTAACTGGTTTCAGGGCTGTAATTATCTCTCCAAGAGAAGCTGTAAATTGGATTAAGGCACTGAGTTGCAGCTGAGTGCGCTCCCTCCATTGCCCCACCTGGTGGGCTGCTGAGCGATAACAAAAAATGCCGAGAAATCGGATTTGGATTCTGCTTCACACTCATGGCTTCCTTCTGGAAAAAATGAAATTTTTCCGGCAGAAAGGGCTGGCATGGGTTTGCTGGCAGTATCAGTCCTGGGTTCGTATCATCTGCTGGCACTCTTCCGGAAACGCGATCCCCTCCGTTATCAGAGAGAAATAAATAAATAAACAGCAGGAGATGTTTTGGCAGGGAAGGAGGAATCGCACCAAGAGGCGTGCACATGCATGCACACACACACACACACACTCACTCACCTCGGCACCGTGTCTTCACAGCCCGAGCTGTCTGTTGCAAGCAGAGGTGGCAGCACAAGCACAAGATGTTTTTTACAATTTTTTTAAATTCCTGGCCTCTGGGATAAAAGAAAAGCCCATTTTTAACAGCTTATGTTCAAGGCATAGAGCACCAGGGCTTTGTATTGCTTACGGTGCAAATCATCACTTTGCCCTCATAGGATCTCTTTCTGTGCCCTTGAATAAAGTGCTGTTCCTTCCCCATGAGTGCTTTCAGCGCAATATGGGAGGCATCAAAACTTACATGGAAAGGCAATACAAGTTCCATGGCTGATTTCAGCATCTTGTCCAGGACAGACTAACATAAGGCTCATCAGACTTGATCCTGCCCTGTTGATGTAGGAGAAGCTTCTTATCTGGGTTTCTTTTCATAAAGAGGTGTGTATTTCCCTTTGGAGACACAGGTGCACTGCACTGCAGGTACCTTTGCAGGGGTCAGTAGGAAACACAGCAGGAATGGGCAGGAGCAATGAAGGCCCCTGAGCAAAACCATCAAGTTGCACTCTAAGCTTGTGGGACCCGTGCAAAGTAACGTGGCAGACAAAGTTTATGATGGAACATTTCTGTCCATGGAAGAAACAGATTAACCCAGGTTTGGACACAGTCTAAAGCACTGCCTTCTCTACACAAGTAGAGATTCCAGGACCATCTTTTCAGGTGAGGCCAAACAGTAATTTGTCCATAATCAGATTTATTCTTGCTCTTACATCTATCAATGGAACTTATGCCTGCAGCCTTTTGCACACTACTGTCTGCAGGGTTTCCTCTGGCTGCTGGGCAGCTCCAACCAACCAGCTTCCCACGCTTCCCACCCCTCCTGGCCACAGGGGACACTGGGAAAGGTGTCCCTTGTGTCTATGGTGGTGTCACCTGTCTCTGCCTCTTCAGCTGCCTCTGCCCATCAGCTGCTGCTGCCAGCTGGCAAGGAAGCACCACTGGCAGGGACTGCCAAGGGCTGCCCCAGGCTGCATGGCTGCTGAGGGAGGAGGAGTCCTTCAGACAGGAGAGACTTTTTGCACTCCAAATGACCTAAAGACAAGTGACAAGCCAAGGAAAGTGAGCACCCAGTCAACTGGCATCTCCTGTGAACTGAGACCAGTAATCCACCATACGGCTCCAGTGTATCAGCCAAACCATTCAAATGCTGTGAATATGTTCTCCAAACTGCCTCCCAATATAGCTTCCAACCCTTGTGTTCCCAGATGTCCAGGTCTCAGCTGAGTCCCTATAAGTCCTCTTTTCCTGCAGTCTGAGGGCAGCCACTGGACCATGTCCATGTGTGCTGATGCGCCCTGTGGAGGGCAGCCCCAGCCCCGAGGCCAAAAGATGCTCTGCCAAGCAAAGCCACCCTGGACCTGTGCAGAGGAGGCCTTCTGCAGCCTTGCTTCTCCTCACAGCTGGTTCTTGCCTTATGTTCCTTTTCTCTGGTCCTGATCTCACACTACAGTGCAGCACTACAGCAGCATGCCTGGAATAGCCTGTTGGTCTCTCTTCTTTAACACCAACCACCAAGAAACTTATTTTCTCCTCTGCTGAGTTCTTTGGAAGCAAAAGAAGTGTCCTAGGGCTCAGCACTTGCGACTGAGTTCAACTTGGATGTATGCCCTGAAAATAGAAAGGCCACATCCCTTATCAGGACCCAAATGTCCTGAGGATACATGTAGTCACACTTTCAAAATGTCCCAGCAATTGCCATATATCCTACAAATTCCCCCCCAAATCACGGTGGGGTAGCAAGCAATTTCCTACTGGAAATTCTGCCTTCCTTTGGGTGCCATCTAATGCAGATCTTTATGTTTCTGTCAGCTTAACTTATTATTTGGTATTCAATTTGGCAATAAAATTTTTATATTCCAGACACTGTGTATTACAGATACACAGATAGATACATGTTTATGTGTGTGTGTTCCTGTAAATTATAATAAGAATTTTCTTATTTTGTTCATCAGGCTTAGCTTCATTTTTCATGACTACAAAGCTTTTGTAAATCCTAACATGGAGACAACAAATACATCTATTCTTATCACTGTTAAAACTTTTCAGTGATAATGTTTTTGGTTTCTTTTACATTTAAATATTGAAAGACACTAGTATGAGAGCTGCATGTTTAACTCCAATCTTCCAAAGAAGGACTGAACATTTATAAATTATATTTTTATTTCATTAGTCATGGACTTTACCATTCCTGAACAGATAAGGATTTAAGCATGTGCTAGGAGTTCAGGACATCCTTAAGTGTAGAGTACTTAATGAGGAATTTTAATTGCTGAGTGCCACTAGTAAGTAAGATGCTGATTTTTTCCCCAGAAGTGACTATAGTTCAGTGATGAGATTTAGGTGGTCCTTTAATGAATTTTGCCAACCTCTTCTAGAGGTCATGAAGTTTGCATGGCTGTACTGATCATCCTTTCTTGACTATTCTCCCTAGGAGACTGTTACATGTTCTCTATACAGTTTTGAAAATTAAAAAATGTTTGTCTTTGCAAACATTTTCCCTCATCGTATGGATCTGTGTGTCTTTCATACCTTTTACTGTGTGTTTTATTGTCCTTGCCATTTTAAAAGCAGAAACACGATTTATAGATGAAATTAATGAGCAAATCACTTGATGGTGAACTGATCCTGGATGTCATAGTGCTTTATACCTGATGCTGGTGCAAAAAGAACACAGATATTTGGGCTGTTCCAGTCCTCCAAATGATATGGCCTTAGGCTCAGTACAGCTAAGGCTCTTGCTCCTGCATGTTTTCCTTTCTTTGGGATGGAGGACTACATGGTTCTGGTAATAGCTTATTTTCTGCTCATCAGGCTGCGGTTGGGTTTGTGACTACAATTAAAAGCACCAAGCCAAATCCCTCTGCAGTTTAACAACCCTGAAGTCAGTGGAGTTGCTCCAGTGATGAATTTGGCCTGAAAGCTTCTGTTCTGGTTTTAGAACCTGTTCTGTTATGGGCTTCCCATAAGCCCACACCTAAGGTATGTCATGGGTGGATTTATATTTATTTTTGAGAAAGAGGAGACAGCCAAAGAGTTAGACGCCTTTCACATTCAATGTAAATCATTAAAGGCTGCAGTCTTCTGCATAGAAATAAGTTTATTTACTTCTGTCATTCTATCAGGTTGTTTTTGTCTCTCCATGGCTCTCTTACTTTACATACAGGATATAGGACATGGCAGGTAGGATACCTCAACAGTACCAGTGTCTAATAGGATGACTTTGGCAGAGCCTTTTAATCTCTCTTTCCTTGAGTCCAGCTGCTATTTTTTTGACCTATGTTGTTAAAGTGCAGCCTCCTTTGCAAAGAGCCAAGTGAAAACCTCCCAGGATTTCTGTTGGAGCAGTACAGGTAGTCTCTGCACCCTAAAGCTTGTAAATTAAATAGCCAGGAGGGACAAGTGTGGGGACTGAATGAGCCAGCAGTCCAGCTTTTAAATGGAGAATTACACATTCCCCAGAGTAGTCTCTGTTTTCCTGCAGTTTTATTCTGCCTCGTTCTTCTTTCCCACACAGTAAATTTCTCACAAACACCTGTTCTTCTCTTTGCTAATTTTTAATGTATTTTTTTCCCTCCCCAGAAAAATCCAGGCTTATTCCTGATCTTAAAGCAAGCAAACAGGAAAAGCTGAACTGGAAGGAGAATGAGTCCTATTGCTACTCAGAGATATGCACGATTCTCCCCTTGCTCCTGCTTGCCATTGCAGAAAGGTAGGGCTCAGGACTCATCCATCCTCATGGGGCTCTGCAGGGAGATGGAACTGTCCCTTAGTGAGAGATTTAAGAATGGGTTCCAAGGTGCCCCACAAACGTGTTTTCTGGGAATTTCTAGAGAGAAGGAAAAGCTGACACAAGTGGGGCTGAGGATGAAGGGATGAGGAAGGGAAGGGAGAGAAATGGTGGATGGACAGGAGTCCCATTTTGGCTTTATCTGTATAAGAAATTTTAACTGTGGCAGCAGGGTAGACACAGTACATTTCCCTCTAGCATTTACACTGATACAAATAGGCTTTACAACAGTTTAACTTTATTCTCTTGTAGGCATGAAATTAAGCTACACAGGTATTAGGTACACAGATACCAGTATATCTGTGCTTACAGTTTGAAGAGTTTATACTGATTTAGCCACAGGGGTTTTTAAGCAGATTAAAGAAGTTAAAAGATGGTATTTAAACCATCACTAGCAATGTACATCAATTCCTAGCTGCAGTATTTCTGTTATCCATTTTCACATTTTCTGTACTGACATACATACAGACACATGAGTTTTTGCATCCCAAATATGCTAATTGTCCTCTTTTCCCCATTTTGTTCTTTTAACCAACAAGTGAATAGTGTGTGCAGTCTGAAGTTTAATTTTGCTCTTCCCTTCTTTATAATTTGAAGTTGCTTTTCTAGCTTCAGAGAACCATAGGGATGACAGAAGGAAGGAAAATAAAGATTTGCTATTGCTCTGCTTTTTCAAACTCCCTCAATTTTAGACTAATTGCGGCATAAATAAAAGAAAAAAGAAAAGTTGAAAAGCAAGCAACCAATGAAAAAAGACAGCATTTTCTGCAATACAGTCAGCACCAAGTGTGAGTCAGGGGAAAATTCTACTGCCCTCTCATCAGCCCCACTTTGGGAATTAAATAGTTTTTCAATATTTCTAATTCCAGATTTTAAAAATAATAAAATA
>VZTT01077265.1:0-11193 GCA_013400855.1 Buphagus erythrorhynchus | reverse complement strand
CAGGGTGGATGCCAAGACAAAGCTGGAAGCTCAGGTAACCACTGATACTTTCATCTTGTTGTACAGCAAAGGCTGAACGAGAAACCTGTGGAATTTGGGGTGAAGAAATAATTAATATCTCTCAATAGATAATAAAAATACAAAGAATTGAGGGCAACTAAGATGGTGCAACGCAGCCTGAGAAACCTGCTTATCTACTGAGTAACCTTTTTGTTAAATGTGCTGAAGTAGCCACCTAGAATCCAAGACTTGGGGGTTCAGTTCCTGGAAAACAGGAAACAGATGTTGTGTGACCTCTTTGAACAAGGGGCTGCAGTGCTGTGTTCCGTTAATTAAACTGCCATTGTATAGCATATTGCTGGGGAAAAAAGTTTTGTGACAGCAGTGGCCATTGCATAACTAAAAAGAAGTATCTTTGCTTTAATTTCTGGGCAGCCTTGTCTAGTGGAAGGTGTCCCTGTCCATGGCAGGGGGGTTGGAACTAGATAATCTTTAAGCTCCTTTCCAACCCATCCCATTCTGATTCCATTTTATGATTCAGTGGATCCTTAGAAATGTAGCAGAGTCAGTTAAAGGAGAAGAGGTAGGTAGCTGTAACCTGTCATCCAAATCAGTTGTCTTCTGTGGGAAGCCCCAAGAAAAAGGGCAAAGCTTAGTCACTCACTTCAGGAGTCACAGCAGCCTTCGTGCTAAAGGTGGCACTAATTAGGCTGGTGATGGTGGGGAAGTGACCTTACCACTCTCTGTACAGGCATACATGGCTTATCTCACCGGGATGCTTCGCTTCGAGCACCAGGAGTGGAAGGCAGCAATGGAAGCTTTCAACAAATGCAAGTGAGTCTCTCACTTCGTTCACTAAACAGTGTTGGATCACTTCAGTTAGTACAGCAGCTCCGTGAGTTGTTTAGTTAATTGTGCTTAACTGGCAGGTGCTACTGAAGAAATAGCATCCTCCAGAGCACAGACACAAACTGTTCCCTTAGGATAGCACCTCCCAAGTGACACACTGCAGTGTTAATATTTGCCCTTTGCTGCAGGACCATCTATGAAAAGCTGGCCAATGCTTTCACAGAAGAACAAGCTGTGCTGTATAACCAGCGTGTGGAGGAGATCTCGCCCAACATCCGCTACTGTGCCTACAACATTGGTAAGGACAGGGGGTCCTCATCTGTGCACAGGAAAGCAATACTGGTTTGGTTAAACCCTGGTCTAAGTGACATTGAGACCATAATACTTTGGGCAAATTCTGCACGTGTTCTGGGACAGTTTAGCAATGCAGAAAGGGTGTCATTTTGCAACAGCACCTGTGGTTACGTGTAGAAAGACAGAATAACAGTTTGTGGTAGCTTGCCTATGAAGTTTAGAGACAAGCTATGCAAACTTGTCCCTAAACTGCCAGTATAAAATCTAATGATTAGTTTTTGTATATGAAAGTAATTTTGAAGTCAAGTGGAAATGTGATCTCAATTTATTTATTCTTTCAGGTGACCAGTCTGCCATGAATGAGTTGATGCAGATGAGACTGAGGTCTGGTGGCACTGAAGGTCTTCTTGCAGAAAAACTGGAGGTAATTTATTTGCATGCCTCAGCTTGAAATATTCACTATTACTCTGCTGAGCATGAATATTGCTGCAGCAAACCATTCAAGAGCCAGAATAGAACAGAAGTGAGCAAGCAAGCCTAGGCTCTGTGGGAAACAACACTTTGCCAAACAGCCCTTTGATTTCAAAATAGTCAAGTCTAACATGAATTCAGGAGGTTCAGTTTTGCATCCCTGCAAGTTCAAGCTGCTAAGCTGGGTGTTTTCTTTGCAGGCATTGATCACCCAGACTCGGGCAAAGCAGGCAGCCACGATGAGTGAAGTGGAGTGGAGAGGGAGAACTGTCCCAGTGAAGATTGACAAAGTGAGGATCTTCCTGCTGGGGCTGGCTGACAACGAGGCAGCGATTGCTCAGGTAACCCAGCAGCCCTCTCCATCCTGCCCTTCTCACCATCCTCTTTCCTTCTGTGCATTACCTGGTACCTGAGCTAAAAGCTTTGAATAATCTCATTTTTTTTCAAACTTTGGTTGGAAGGCTAAAGGTAGAAGTGGGAGAATACTGATTATAACCTAAAGCTGCAGTGTCAGCTGGGGATAGCTCTCACAGTCTGCTGAGTGGGAGATCTGTTCTGAGTGTTCCTGCTCCTTGGAACATTCTGTGCTGCCTTCCAGCAGCAGGGTGATAATACATCACTAGGAAATGAAGGTTACATTTTTAAGAGCAATTGGTTTTGAATTGCTCTTCTAATTTCTTTAAGCATCTTGCTCAAATGCTCCAACTTCAGTGTAGCTAAAACAAAAAAGATACATACTGACCATGGTTTTTTTTCAGCCAAAAATAGCCATTTGCCAGGTGTAGCAGGTGCTATGAGATCTATTCAATTCTCTTATTGACAAATGGAAATTTTCAGAAGTAGGAAGTGGATTAATAAATGTCAGGATGTAAATCAATTTTGCATGTAATAATTCTGAAACACTTCGTAGAATCATGGACTATCCTGAGTTGGAAAGGACTCACAAGGATCATTGAAGTCCAGCTCACTGGAACTTGCAGTGGCACATACTATGCATGTCTTTAGTATTGTAGTCAAGTTTTCCACATGTAGGTTTTTCCTTGCAGATAGTGACCAGATGGGGTATCCTGCTTTTCAGTGACTGCATTCACACTCAGAGTTTGAAAAGGCAGTGAGAGGATCTTCAGTAACAACTCTTGCCACTAAAAATGGGATTTTTGCAGCATTAAAAACTTTTTCTCATCAGGAGAATAATAATGATAAATAAAAATAGAAATGATAAAACAAAAACCCTACAGAGGGGTAAGACCAGAGCAGGGGATAGTGGTAAGAGGGTGTGAGTTGGATAAACAGGATGTTGCTGCGTGGGAAACCTGAGTGTTACCCATAATGTTAGGAATTGGACACTGCTGAATGGATTTGGTTTCAGGAAGCACATAAGTGTGGCCAGCAGGTGGAAGTACAGCTCAGAGTTCCCTCATTTAACTTCTATCTTGGCAGCTGACTGTTGGACTTTTTTAGTTTAATTTCTCTCTAAAGCAGTGGCAGAACAGCCTGAATTTGTTCTCATCTTGCTTTGCATTCCTGGGAAGGTCTGACTAAACAGAGGAGTTGAGTGGACTTCTGAGAGCTGAGCATGCAGCAGCACTATTTACATTCCCAGAGGGCTAAAACTTGCTTTTTGGCAGCAGTTCTGGAGTTGTGTCAGCTGTGATGGGCAGTCCAGCTTCAGGTGAATGAATTGTGCTTGGTGGGATCTTTAGCACCTTTCTGCTCATCTTCACTGAGCTGAAACCCTGACATAACAGCAGTGCTCTGCAGAGTTTAATTAGAAGTAAAACCAGTCTGTTTTGTGTAAAAATGGAGTCTCCCAGTGCAATTATACTGTTGCCTTTGGTGCCTTATTGGTAATGGGAGGAACAGAATAAATAAGCCAAACTGAAACAGGAATCCAGGTTTAAAATTGCTTGTGTCAGTCCTTTTGTAGATTTGAAGGCATTACTTTGGGGGCCCATTGACTCTCACCAGGTAGAAGTGACAAGGCTGCAGGGCAGCATGACACAGTGTGCTCCTACCTGGTATTGCCTCAAGGATTCTGTGCTCATCTCTAGATTGCAACAAAAATGGGTGGTAATAACTGTCAGAGATGTTACACAGTGGCTTAGACCAAAGAAAACCTGACAGCTGAGCACTCCCCACTTTTGGAATTGGATTCTGTGGGATTGGTTTCCATGAATCCTGTAAGATGAACCTGTGCAGTTCTGTCAGGACAGTTGAATCACCATCTGTAGCACTTGTGTCTCAGTCCTATGATCTGATATCTCCCAAATCAGAATGGTGTATTTATGCATAGAATCAGCTGAAGGAGTTTTTGCTTGGAAAGGAAAGCCTTTGTTTCATTGCAGGGCCCAGCCCTTGCCCTGTTTGTGCCTGAATGATGATCTGGTAGTGTCTGTTTTCATTTTTGTGCTTGCAGTGAAATTGCTGTGCTGTTCTGGGTGAGGTTGAGAATGCAGTCAGACTTGTCTCTGGTTATTCTCAGGAGTTAGTCCCACCTTAAAAATTCTCACAGCAAATCTTAAATTAAAAACAAAAAAAATCCAAACCGAAAAAACCACCTCCATCACAGGATACCTGAGGCTTTGTGGGGGAGTAAAAATAACATTCCTGATTGGGTTTGTGAATGTGGTAAGTGGAGAGGCAGAGACTGTAGACCTGTACAGTAGATAAACAAGTGAGCATGGTTTTTAGACAGATTTTTATTCATTTTGATAATTGCAAATTTATTGCAGGAAAGCTCATTTTACACTGTTACATGACATGGGAGTGGCAGAACATGGTGCTGATGCCCTTGAATTCTCCTTCAGTCACTGAGGCTGAGGTTTACTTGAGAGTAGTTTATTTTTACTGAATCAGTGAGCCTTGCAATCTCCACCTGGTTTCCTTCTCAGCATCTGAATAAAGGCTGAGTTTAGGAGCTTGTTTAATTGGGTACACGATAGGCCAATAAATTAAGCAGAGATCAGGCTTCAACTTGTTTTTCAGAAGTTGTTTTCAAGTTCTGGTTTTGGGGCAGAAGGCCAAAAGCTGCTTCATTTTTTTTAGCAAAACTTATGGCGACAGCAAAAAAACACTCGGTCACTCCTGCTGCTAAAATATATGGTTGCTGTGAAAAATGCTTCAGACAAGCAAATTATTGCCACTGTGAGCATTGCTAGAGTGGGAGTGGAGGAAAGATAATCATCTGCATGTACTTACCACATGGGAAAAATTAAATCAGCATAACAAGAGCTGTCTGCATTGGTAGTTTGCCAGTTCAGGACTGCTCAGCTCTTCTGTTGCTGAGCCTTTCTCACAGTGCAGCCCAGCCTCAGCTCAGGGAGCAGTGCAGGTACCATCCAGGAAGGGAAGGGAGCTGCTGGGAAGGAATGAAGCCATGAGCTGTGTCTGCTAGGCCTTCACTGCTGTTCAGTTCTCAGCACCGACCCCATTCCCCACGATTTCTGGCAGATTTCCCCCAGGAATGTGTTGCAGACAGGCACAGATTGGAGTTCTAACTACTCATGGACCTTAAAGACGTAATTTGGGAGAAACTTTGTTTTATATCCTTAGTTAATTCGTGCATCATACAAAAATTTCTGATTTCTGATCTGTCTTGAATATCCTTTGCTCTTAGGCAGAAAATGAGGAGACAAAGGAACGTTTGTTTGAGTCTTTACTCAGTGAGTGCAGAGATGCCATTCAGGCTGTTCGGGAGGAATTGAAACCAGACCAGGTAAGCAGCAAACATCAGTGTCTACTTCCAGTGACACTCTGCTTCCTTGGAACTGATTTAGTGTTAAACTTGCTGGGATTTCTTTAATAAAGAGCTGCAAAATTTGAATTTATTCTCTTCAGAACTGGAGTGGGGAATAGCAATGGAGCAGCCCTCCCTCTTTTGCCTAGAAGTGTGCTACAGCTTCCATGGTTTACCCAAACCTTGAGTTGTTCTGTGTTTTCCTCCCTTGACTACCAGTTTTAAGTAAATCATGCAGTGTTTTGTCTCCATTGCCCACAGAAGCAGCGAGAACACTCTCTGGAAAATGATTCTGGGAAAGTGTCCAACATCCAGTACTTACACAGGTAATAGGCAAACATTGCTGCCAGTGCTGGTGCGAAGAAGCCATGTTCTTATGTCAAGATTTTATTTTTTGTTTGATTTTGTTTTATGGGGTTTTTTTTCTGGGCCTCTGGGATCCCAAAGGATGACTGTACAGATAAGGATCTGATTCGGGCAGCTTTGTAAACATTTTACTCCAGACTCTCACGTTGACCTTCCAGATGTTTTTCCACCACCAGTTGAGAACACAGAGTAATGTTTGAGTAGCTCTGACAGTGCTGATGGGATTTCTCTGGTTTTTTGGCAGTTATTTGACCTACATCAAGCTGTCCACAGCCATCAAGCGCAATGAGAGCATGGCCAAGTCCCTGCAGAAGGCCCTGCTGCAGCAGCAGCGCTCTGACGAGGATGGCAAGCGCTCGCCGCGGCCGCAGGACCTCATCCGCCTCTACGACATCATCCTGCAGGTAGTGCTGAGAAAACACATCCAGCTCTCCAGCCTGACCAGAGAACTGTGGTACAAAAGGTTATTGTAGAAGTACAGCACTGCAAGTGAGCTACCATGAAGTCTGAAGAGCAGCTGAGTACCTTCAAGTACCTCAAAGATGTTCAATATCTGCATGAAACACAAAAAACCTCTTTTGGTTGTGAGCAGAACCTGCTGCTTGAATGGGTGTCCTTTGTTGTGCACTCTAATACAGTTATAAAATAGTCTTTGTGACTCCTGTGCAGCACCCTTAGAGCTGCCTTAGTTTCTGCTGGGCAGGGAAAATAGCAGCTAAAAATACTTGTTCTTCATAAGCAGCTTCTCCATTTCACCCATAATTTTGCAGTTAACTGAGGGAGCCTGTGGCTGAAGCAGTTGTGAATGGGAGAGGGAAATGCCTTATGAAAGAATTAGTTCATGTGAAATCTAAGGAGTCTTTGTCCTAATTCCTGTTTGTGTCAGGAAGTCTGTCCTGAGGGCAACTTGCACAAGTTTCAATGAGAGTCCTTCACAAGCTTAGAAAACTGATAATTAGAAAACTGGAAACTATTTCCCTGGGAGTGTTCTATTGACTTGTCAAAAGGGGCACCTTTCTCTTAGACCAGCAAATTCCAGAAGAAGGCAATGCCTACATTTGTTATTCTGACTCTCTTTTGCACAGAACCTTGTGGAACTGACACAACTTCCTGGCCTAGAAGAGGACAAAAACTTCCAGAAAGAGATTGGATTGAAGACACTTGTGTACAAAGCTTACAGGTGAGTGAGAAACAGCCAGGTTTTCTTTAGTGCATGTGACACCTTTGGAAGTTGTAATTCCACAGCTCTTTGTGCTGTGCAGGCCTTTGTTGCAGTTTCCTCTGTCCTTTGAGACTGGTTCCTAAAGAGAAACTACCCTCTGCTACTTAAGGATATCTCCTATTATCAGTCATTTCAGTTGGCAAAAGGGGTGGATAACAAACACATCAGGAATGCTCTCTTGACTGTTGCAGGTGTTTCTTCATTGCCCAGTCCTATGTGCTGGTAAAGAAATGGAGTGAAGCCCTTGTGTTGTACGAGAGGGTGCTCAAATACGCCCATGAGGTTCAGTCAGGAGCTGGAGCTCACAGGAACAGCTTGAAGGTAGGAACCCAGTCCTGAAGCTGAGGGTTTATGAAGCAGCTCTTTCCCACTGTTTATTGTTAATTAGGTGCCAGGCCATTACAATTCAAGATTGATCTTTAAGTAGGGAGAAGGGTAATGTTCATTATAGCAGAGACTTTCTAGTGGCATGGGAACACTTCAGCTGGCCGCTCGCTTGGAGGAGGGACAAACTTGCACCAACTCCAAAACAATTGAACACTTTCTCTCACCAGTGCATTTTCTCTTACACAACTTCTGTAGTGCCTGAAGCACAATGCTGTAGCTTTTCCCTTTCTGGGAAAGCTTATCAACACTAGGAATTAATTGCTTAGTTCTTACTCTGTCTGGTTTTACCTTTGCTCTGACTCTTAGACTAGCACATTTCAGGCTCTCAAATAATTTTCTTTAATGCTCTAGGAGCTGCCTGATGTTCAGGATCTCATCACTCAAGTCAATGCAGAGAAATACTCCTTGCAAGCAGCAGCTATTTTAGGTGAGTAACACAGCTATACTAGAACTCTGCTCTAATGTATCTTGACTAAAGCCCCTGCAACTACTTCATTCCTTTTATTTCATTTCTGAAGTTCCAAATGTTTTTCCATCACCATTCACACAGGCTCTGGAAAAGTACTTTTCACTCCCCCACAGTTCTAGCTGCTTCTAGCAGTGTGTAGTGCAGGTAGGCAGGCAGTGACTGGACCTTGGCATCTTGCTCCCTGCCCAGAGATGTTAAAACCCATCCTGGGGATGTGCACCCATTTTGGGAATGTGCACAGAACAGTTTAGTGTTTCATTTTTTTTCTGCAAACACTTTACTCATCCCAGTTTTGCCTGGCTGAGTGAACTATTAAGAAGAGGGAGAGCAGTGATGTTTTCTCTGTCAGTGTCAGCCTGGTCAACAGAACTTTGGGGGATGGATGAACATTTTGATTTCTTGGGCTGCTGTTTTTGCTGTGCCTGCTGCTGGAAATCCAGGACAAGGAGTGTGTTGCCTCCTTTATTGCCTTAATATTGCTTTAACAGACCTCCTTAGGGGTGTTCTCATCATCTTTTACTGTGTGCTTCACTCAAGAGTCTGTGCTGCTTTCCAGACCTTCTTATGACAGTATGAAGGAGAAGCTCCACCACTGCTGTGTTGGCTGTAGATCAGTGTGTGTGATGCTTACTCTAGAAATCAAGTTGATTCCTCTGAAAATATTGTCCTGTGCATCCCAGAGAGCCAGGATCATGGCTAAGCTTGGAGCACAGCTGCTTCCTGAGACAGTCTTACTCTACACCAGGGTCAAGCCTGTTATTCTTACCCTCTTTTGTTCAATTTTGCAGATGCAAATGATCCTCACGAGACTGAGTCTCCATCTCAGGTCAAGGATGGCAAGGTAAGAGCCAAGAGCTCAGGCAAATTCCAGCTGTACTCTTACTGACCATCACCTTTATCCTGTTACCTGAGTGTCTCTCATGACACAAGAAATGTCACATTGATCAGGATTTGGTCATGACTGGTGAATTAAGATTTTATTAGGCTTAGTGCTGAAGGTATCTGACACAGTGGGGTAGGAGCTGGGAGGCTGCTTGCAGCTTCTAGTGTGGCAGCTTGCTTTATTTAGCTTTCTCTCTGCACATGGGAAGGATTTTCCAGAGGTCTGCAGCTGTGCTTTGACAGGAGGTGAAATCATTTTCCAAGTCCCCAGAGGCCTCACAAGGGAGCTTGAACTTCTCTTGTCTCAATTGCTGCTCAGTCCTGTTTGATGTGTGACCCTTTTGATGTGACTGGAATTTAATTTGTGTCCCTGCCTGGGTCTCTTGCAGCCACTCTCAGAACGGTTTGAGACTTTCTGCCTGGATCCTTCCCTGGTCAGCAAGCAAGTCAGCCTCGTGCACTTCCCACCAGGATTCCAGCCCATTCCATGCAAACCCTTGTTCTTTGACCTGGCCCTTAACCATGTTGCTTTCCCACCTCTGGAGGACAAGGTGGAGCAGAAGGCCAAGAGTGGCCTCACAGGATATATAAAGGGCATTTTTGGATTCAAAAGTTAACCAGGACCCCCAGAGGAACAGAGGTTTTATTCTGTATTGAAGGAAAAGCTCCAGGAGGTTCTAGGACACGAATACCTACACCTGAAACCAACAGAGGGAAGTTTTACCATCTTCTCCCCTGTGTCCTGTGTTGATGTCTGTGCACACACATTCTCTCCCAGTGTATTAAAGACAAACAATTACTCAGAAACAAACATAGACTATAAATAGCTGAAAATAACCTGGAGCACAGAGAAATTCCTTTCTACTTGGAGAAGTTTTGTGATCAGTGGCCTGTCCAGTGGTGGAACACATCTACTTGCCATGGATCAGGGCATAGATACAATTTGATTCCTGCCTCTGCCCCGTTATTTGACACTATAATTTGGTTTTTTGATGAAGAAATTGGGGTGTAATTGGGAAACAGAGGCAGAAGTAGATGCAGAACTAAACCAGCAAGGTGAGGCTCCCACACAATGGCTGTGGAACAGTAGCCAAGGGGGCAACTTCTCCTTCCCTTTCACCCCAGAAGTCTCTATATTTTTTAAGAATGTAACATTCAGAAATGACAAAATAGAGCCTCTTTCCTTATCAATAAGGATGAAAAATGTCAAATGTTGATGGTTATTCCTTCTGTGGTGGTGAATTTGTACTCTGGGCCAATAGCACCCTTCTTTATTCATCCACACACTTTGTTAAATACCTAAACACAGTATAGAACCTATTCCTGCAAGTATTTTCCTGGGAAAATAGCTTCATGGGTGGCTTTAGAAATAGCTACTTACTCTTCTTGGGAAGTTGGGTCTCTTGGTGTTTGTTTTGTCTCTGATCTAAACCTTGTCTGAAAACAAGATGATCTTTTTCTGGAGTTCATCTGTTGCTTTGTTTCTTGTCCCTGGTCAGTAGCTACCCCTGAAATGAGGGATAAGGAGCAGGAGACCAGTAGGTTTGTGAGTGATCATTCATCTCTGTCATGCCAGACAGCATTTTTTATAAAGCACCCAGGTGCCATGGGGATGGGCACTTTGAAAGTGCAGGTAATTTCATAATTGTGGTCACTTCAACAGGAAAAAACCCCACAGCACATGGGCAGAACTGTTCCTAAATAAAGCATTTGAAAGATTCCACCACCAGCATTGTGTGAGTTTTCACTCAGCCTGTAGCTGGCAGGTGAAGCAACAGTTTGTTCTGGTTGTCTAGACTTTGTGTTTTTTCTCCTTTTTTAGGCATTGGAAATAAGGTTGGAAACAGGACTGTTTTGAATTATTGGCTTTTTGTTGTAATGGGAATTTTCCTTGCAAGATGCATGTCAGATGAATGGGGAGAATTAACAATTCCCATTATTTTAATATGAATGTTTGCTTTGTTCCAAGTAGGTCTGATTTGTGAGTTCTCAAAGTACAGAAGGACTGTGTGCTCAGAAAGAGGTGGGAGGAGGCGGAGGAGGAACTGGTTTGTGTTTAATTTTTGCAACATGGAAACAAAATGGGAATTTCTAGTGTTGTAGCCAATTCCCTTTGCCTCTGGATTGCAGTGGCATTTTACAGAAGAAAGGGAAGTGTACAGGTGAAAGAAATGTGGAAGACTTTATTCATCAGATGGCAATTTCTAGAAAACTTGGTCTTGACTGGCAGCTTTCTCTTCACCATAATGGCCATTTCCTTTTAGGCAAGGAAAGACCCACAATGACCAGGCTCACCTGGTTCCTGTGTCCAGCTGAGCTGCTCTTCTCAGCTTTTGGACCAAATCACAGAAGTGTTCTCCTTCGGTTTGCACCAAACTCTGCTTTCCTTCCACGGATCTGTGTTGTGCCTGGATTGATTCCAGGGAAACTCCTACTGTGGCCACTTTCTAGTTACAGTTACAAAAACCTAAGAGCAATTGGCCTTTTTCTGCCAAACCTCTTTTGACAGTTAACTGA
>VZTT01077233.1:4823-15939 GCA_013400855.1 Buphagus erythrorhynchus | reverse complement strand
CCTACTCCACTTCCTTCCTTTGCACTAAAGTAAGATGCAATTTGATACAAGCAGTCAAACAGAAGTTGACAGAAATTCTGTGCACTCAACAGCACCCTGCTGCAGGAACAAACATAGCTGCTGCTCTGAGCTGGAACCATTTACTGCTGCAGCTTCCAGCCAAGCCCCTTAAATACACAAGGTGTTTTAGAGGGGGGAAATCCAAGAGAAGGAACAGGAGCAGTTGGCTGTGTGGGCACAGGCTGCCACAGAGACATTACCCCATCACAAAAGCAGTCACGTTGTAGGCCCCAGGCACCAGCAGCCGGTGGTAATCACCAAATTTCCCTGCAGTGATGTTATGAGCGATACCGGCAACAGCAATGGTCGCATTTTCCAGGCCAGCTCCTGTGATTGCATCCCTCACAAAGCCTTTCACTCCAATGTGCACCTGAGGAAAACAATGTAAGGGCCTGGCTGAAGACAGGCAACATCAGGAGAACTGTTTCCTAAGGCAGCAATATCCCCTCATCCTTCCACAAAGGCAGCAGAGCAGGACAGCTGCCAGGAAAAGGCACCCAGGGGCCCAGGACTCAGTTCTCTGCCAGACAGCAAGGACAGGAATTTCAGCATGGACTGGGAAGGCAGCAGCATCTCAGAACTGACCCTCCCTAACAAACTCTAATTCATCAACATGGGCAAACTGCAGTATGAACATAGCAGGGTTACAGGCCAAATTCAGCTGCCTCTGATCCCAGCCTAAACTGTCACCTATCAACTCATACACAGCATCTGGAGACAGCCTGGCAGAGGGCTCTGCAAACCAGGCTCTCAGCAGTGTTGATGCTTGTGAACATCACTGGAGATCCATGGCACTGAGACCAGCCAGTACTTTTCATGACTTAGGGAGAGCTGCACCAATCAGTCCCTCTAACACTGCACCCCACAAGAGCAGAGCTCTACTATTGTGGGGCATGTGGGAGCTGTGGCAGCACCAGAAAGAAACACAGCAGCTTTGTAGCCACCAACCTCCAAACATCAGCTGCAGCATCTGTGTTATCTCACATAGCAAACAAAGCCAGGAGGGCACCTGAACAGCCCACCATGGACACACAGGTTTCACAGCTTCACCCCCACACCCAGCCCAGCCCTCAGTACCTTCTCAATGAAAGCCAGGAGAGATTCCCGGTTGTTCTCCCACTCCTTTGGAAGCTCAGAAGTCAGTGGGTACTTGCAGCAGGACAGCTCCAATGTGATCTCAAAGCAGTTGGCCCACACGTAGTTGTAATCCTGCATCCCACCTGAGAAAAGGAGGCAGAGATGTCCCAAGAGCAATGCACACACATCCCACCACAGGATGCTATTTCTCCTTGTCCTTCAGCCCCACACAGCATCTCCCCAGGATCTGCCCAGCTCCAGAGTGAGCAGCCTAAGGAGAAAAGTCAGGTCACATTACCATGACAGTCTGTGCTGTAACTGGAACACTGAGCCATTCAAATCAGCCACAGCCAGCTCAAAATGACAGTCCTTTTGTCTTACTGCTCTGTCAGCTGAATTCATCAGGACAGCTCTTGAGAATTCATACAGGTTCGTTTTGCCTTTCCAGACACAACAAACCCAGTGTGCCAGGGCAGGCACATCAGATTCTGAACATTACAGCTGCTGAGTCCTTCCCTGAGCATTCTAAGCTACCTCAAGATTTGTGAGGTCTGCTTGCAAGGGAGGTTACTTCACCCAAAATTAGTTTGAGGACTTTGATAGAAAATAACACCAGACTACCAACTTGGGAGCTGGCAGCTCAAATCTGCACACTGGAAGAAGGACAACTGTTCTCCCAAAAGCCTCTTAGCAAAACTCTAGACAGGATGAGAACAATGCTTCTTCCCCTTCTCTACTTCCTCAGCTGCTCTTTCCTTATCCAAACATCTGCACCTGAGAAAGGTCCACCTGGGAAAGTCTGAGAAACTTGTTTTTGGCCAAGTCACCAGCTTCCTCCTATGCTTCCTCTGTAAGGCAGCAGTTTCAAATCAATGTAAGGATGTTGGAACACCTAGAGACAGTTTGTTAGCTTAGCACTAAACCAGCCAAACCTTGGTGAGCACCCAGAAATAGGAGTGCACAGAGCTGTTTTCCTGTATTAAGCTCATCTTGCTGTTCTTGCCCTTCAGAAAAACCACAGGCACTGCTATGAATCAAAAAGGTCACCTTGTCCCAGCAAGTGTCCTGACCCCATTTGCTGAAGTTTACATCCAACCCTCAGCAAGCAAAGCTGTTCCTCAAACAGGACTTGAGGGCTGCAGGACCAACACTCATGATCTGGAGCCCAGACTTGAGCATGCTGCTGAAGACTGCAAAAGCTCACCCCTCTAAACATTCCTGGGAGCTTTCAAGAGTAGAAAGGACATTCCAAAACCACCATACTTCTGTGAAACAGGTTTCAGAATCACCTAAAACCCCATCACATGACAGTAGCCAGATGACCACATGAAAGGATTGCTCCCACCACCCAATCAGGCAGTTGTGTCAGTAAGGAAGACACACCACACTGTTTTTTGCATGCTGACAAAGTCTTCTGGCTCACACAAACTTATTTAGTTATAACACAGGCAGACTGGTGTGTCACAGCCTTGGCCACCACTTCCTAGACACTTCTATCCCAACCTGTACAGCAGCACCTGCAACCAGAGCCCACCAACAGAGTGACTCCCACCAGGGTGACCTGGACACAGGGGCCCAGAGTCTCTTCTGGATGAGTTATGGGAGTTGAACTGACTCTCAGAAGTCTCTTTTTCAGAGAACAGAGATACATTTTCTCCACAGGAGGCAGATGCCAAGTTCAAGAGAAGGCAAGCAGAGAGCTGTGGCAGATACCATGGCACCAGTCTGCAGAGCCCCAGCAGGAAGGTCTGTTAGAAATGCAAATTCTTTGCTTGGCCCACTGAAGTGCTGCATTAGTGCTGTGCCAATAGACCTCATTTACTTTCAGCAGTTTCCTAATCATTCAGAAGCCACTTGAAGTGAGGGACCCTCACTGGCACCAGCCAATTAACCAGCCAGAATGGATCAATATCCTGATGCAAACTCACTGCCTGGCATTGGCAGGGGCTGTGTTAATGCCTGGTCAGGAACAGGGCAAAAACAGCAGCACCTGACCAAGCAGAGCTTCTACCAGAGGTGGTGGCCCAGAAGGTCAGGGTCTGCTGCTCTGAATTCAACAGCCCCACTGCAGCTGGGTAAAGCAGGGATGGACTGACAGCATAAAGTAGGATTTAGAACAGGCCCCTGGGAAGATGAGTGGGATGGTATCACAACAAAGATGTCTCAGTTCCTCTCAGTTCTCCTGTGAGTGTGCTGCTAAGGGAACATGGAGCTTTCATTGTAACAAATCAAATGTCACTTGCAGCCAGAAGGAGAGCACTGCAGCTTGTGCACGGGCTGACATCAAAACAGGAAAGAGACTTTTCTGTCCAGCACAGGGGGCCACAACATGCTGGAGGACTTTCTGACTCTCAAACTCAGTTCAAGGGGTTAGAGAAACAAGGGCTGTGAGTCTGATCCACCCTCAGCTTCATTCAGCTCCTGTTACCAGGCTCAGAACAGGCATGCACAGCAGGCTGCTCTCTCACCAGTAAACACCACGCCGAGAGAAACGATTTGCCAGCCCATAACCATCTGCTCCTAGCAGGACGTTAATGCATTTGAAAACATCCAAAACGTGAACCAGAGCCATTATGAAACATATTTAGTGCTTCATTTGCCATTCAAGCAAATTTAGGACAGATGCTCACCCATAATAGAGCAGCAACGGACTAAATTAGAGCTTGCTACATCAGTTCTGGCAAAACTGTCTCTTGGAGAAAGTAGTCCACTGCATTCTTGAGAATTTGGATTGTATCCACTGCACATATTTGGCCTTCACATGGCTCTGTTGCAGAGCAGGACAGTTATTTTTAAAGCATGTGGAATTACGTATTTTCCCACATACCATCTGCACAGTCTCCCCTGACTATGCAGAGACCCAGAGGGGTAAAGAGAGACCTGTGCTCAGCCTGCCATTAGCAGGGCACTACATCCCTGGAGCAGAGCAGAAAATACACACCTGAGGTACAAAACTGCCAGACTACAGTGCTTCTACTCTGGATAGTATCTGGGATAATCCATTGGATTTACTTCAGCATTTTAATCACAGGGTGTCTTTTAGCCCACACTGTGAAAAGTTTCAGCCTCCCCATGAAGCACCATTCCCCCTTCTATCAGTGAGCAGCTTAGTGTCACAGCAAGTCAGCCCTTGGCTGGCAGTAGGTCACAGAAATGCTCAGAACAAACCTCTCTCCTGCTCTGATTCACTCCCTGAGCACCAGGACTGCGCTTCAGGCAGGGATCCCAGGCCTCCTTCAGCACAAACACTGCAGAGCTCACACTGACAGGGGGGCCTCTGCTCTCTGCCAAGCTCAAACCAGGAGAATGCAGCTCTCTAGAGTCAAGCCTGAGGATCCAGATACCATAAATACCCCACATGCTAGGAGAAGCCTGCCAGGCTAGCCAAGAAGGACTCTATTTTCAAACTGCACTATGAAGAAAACTAATTCCAGCTCTCACTGGAACAGACATCAGCAGATAAGGAACCTGCAGCTAAGTTAAAGCAGAAAAACAGTCTGCAGAGAGAGCAGATGGCACCAAGCAAGCTGAAGACATGATTCAGTATGTGGCACAAGTTGCAGACTCTGCTCAGAACTGATTATCTCATAGCATGGGACTGAGTGAGCACCAGCAGCAGCACCAAGCAGGCAGAGGAATGTTCTGGTCCATTAGTCTGCAACCATTAAAACTTAGAGGAGCTGAGGTTTGGGCCTCCAACTGCAGCAGTTGCATGACCCAGAGCAGCCTAGCCCAGCAGCCTTTCCTCAAAGAGAAGGGCAGAGCCCCCCAAAGAGCTCCACCAGCACAGTACAGCCCAGCAGTTCATGATAGATGTGAAAAGAGGCCTTAAGACATTCAAACCACCAAGCCAATACTTCTCTCAAGAAGAAAAGGAACTGCAGCGACTTTTATGAAAATACAAGTATGTAAGTGCAGCAAAGTGTGCATATCCCCAGAAAGACATGGCTGAGAGCTTCTACAAGAGCTCACTCAGTGCAAGAGCCCTCTGCTATGCCCAGGATACAGAGGCCACCACAGTGATGCCCCACTGTTCTCAGCACTTATTTTAACTGCACTGAGCTGGATGCCACTAAAAGCTGGTTGGAAGCTCAGTGTGGCTGGCAACCACAATCAAAACAACCCAGTAAGCACACAGGTCAACTGAAATCCACTTTCAACCTGAGAAGTGCCTCCCAGTAAACACCAGAAACATCTCAAACATCTGGACATCAGAGAGTCAAACTAGAAAGAAAATATCTTTTAGGAAGGGACTGCATGTAAAAACAAACCTTCCAAGGCTGCCCACAAAATATGCTCATGCTGAATTTAGTTTCTGATCTGGATCTCTGAACACAAAGGCAAAGCACATCCTGCCCACAGATAAGATGAGAGTGGTTTCTCAGCTGCTCTCCATACCCCAGCCCAACTTTGCATGTATTCCCTTGATCTGAACCAATCACTTGGTAGTTAAAACCCTCAAAGGTTAAAAAGGAAGAGAAAGAGCATGCACAGCAGAGATAGCCTCTAAAAAGCATCCCAGTCACCAATGTGCTTATCTACAGCAGCTGGAATGCAGGAGCCAAATTCAGCTGTCTGGCAGAGATCCAATCTTCCTCTGTGCACACTTGACCTTAGCAATTACTCTCATGGTTTGTACTTGCCACCTCGATCTGACACATGTAAGAGGCTGTTTGCAAACTCAAATGGAAGTTAATGGAGGCTGGCACCAGCATAACATTGAACTGGTAACCCCAGGCCAATGAATCCTGTGGCAGTTTGCTCCCCAGTACATTTGATTTCACATGATAAAATGTGGCAGGAAAATTTCCACCTGTTGAAACACTATGTTCTCATTTCTTTGTTTTTCCTGGCTTTAGTTCACTTGGAGCCTGCAGGAGTCTCTCCTGGCACAACCTGATCTGGAGGCCTTGAGCACATGCCCCACACCGCTCACAGAACTGTGAGCTCTGGTTAGCCACCTCTAGAGCTCAGCTCAGGGACTAGGATTTCCCCAGCCTCATTTCACCACACATTTCAACTCTGCAATCACTGGGAAAGGCCTCCTGATCCAAGCACAAGCTTCTGCAGTCCTTGGCAAAGAGCTGAGCAACTCAGATGACTCAAAACAGCCTCTCTGATGGTTTTGCTGCTTCTGTCACAGCACTTACAACTGACCCCCCTCTGCCTTCATCCACTACTAAAAATAAACATTAAAACCTACAACCCCGAAGGGGTGAATTGACACAACATCAAATTACATGCGTGGTATTGGTCAGTTCACCCATGCTCTCCCTGGGTTGCACTTTACATGAATTCCTTGGCTCTGGGGGAACTGCTGCTGTCACCCTCAGCAATGTTCCACTCTCAGAGTCAACATCAGTGCATCCTCCCTGCAATCTCTGCCCATGAGTCGCCTACAGCCATCAGTGCTGAGCCCAGACTGTGGCTTGTCACAGAGAAAGGGTTTATTTCTGCAGAGACTGGGTGCTATTGATAGATATAAACCACAGTGATGGCAGCACAGAGTAATCTGGTCTGCAGTTCACACCTTTTATTTCCTGTGAAAGGAAAATTATGCCATTTCTTTTTCTCTGCTCCTGGCAGAGCAAAGGCAGCCTGCAAGGTTCACACACCAGTGCCACAGCCACCAACCAGCTGCCTCACAGACAAGCAGGAGGATGAAAAAGTCATCCCTGCAGTGAAAAATGTAGCTCTCTGGGGTCAGGGGAACACAGACCCAAAGCTCTGGAATAACTTTCCCCTCAGAGCATACCCACCCCACTTTATTACAAGGACAGAAGACCTCAGAGCTCAGTTAAGAAACTTCCCAGCTAAGGTGTTTGCTGGTAACAACAGCCACCACAACAAGGCAGCACAGATCATCCAGGATATCCTGTTCCCTCACAAGCCAAGTCACCAGATTACACAAACTTTCCTCCTGCTGTACTTCTCACAGCAGCAGAATGAACCTTGAGCCAGCAAACACCAGGGCTGGTGTGCTCAGCAAGGTAGAGGGAAGGATACAGCTGGTAGAGAAAGAGATCAAACCACATCTTATTTGAACACGACATCTTATTTGCCCAGTGAAATCCAAGGAAGTGATTCAGCCACTGCTAAAAATCAACCCTTCCTCTTCCAGCTCAGAGATGATGTGCTCAGGCCCTGTAATGGATCCCTCTCCAGCCTTCCCAAGCAAGCTGGATGGAGGATTAACACAGGACTCTGCTGCAAAGCCCGTGTTCCAGAAAGACACTGTCTTACCAGAAATCACTAAGCTGTAAGCTCTGAAGGATAAACAACATTGGCTGTCACTGCTTGCTCAGCACTTCTGCCACCACTCGTCAGCCACAGCAGAAGGGAAAAAAGCAGAGCAGCAAAGCAACACAACTTCCCGAGATCATTTTTGCAACCTTTTTGTTATGTTCTCACCACAGAAGTTCCTGCCCTACCTGGCAAGGCCGTGGCTGTACAACATCCACCAAGGAGCCACAGTAGTGGGGTAACTTGGGAGCTCTCTTTCCCATGAGAACTTCTCCTCACATAAATTATTATTTAAATTTTCATCCAAACCAACACACACAGTGCAACCCACTGCATGGCTGAGCCAGGCTAGTAACCTCCACCTGCACAGGCAGAGTGGTGGCACCAGGAGGTAATTTGCTCCTATTCAGCTCACTTCCATGTGCAGCAGCATAATGAAGGGATCAGGAGCTCTCCTAGAGGCTCCTGCAGGGCAAAATTAAGATCCCTTCTAGATCTCCCATACTGGTGGATAAGAACAGGTCATGCAGGCTGTCACCCTCCACACAGCCCTACAAGTAGAGTAGTCCATAGAAAAGCTGCAAACCCCATTTCCAGCAAGAACTCCTTGGTTAGCTCAGAACATGTATCTAAATTTTACACAGTTTCACAGCAAGCTATTCTTTAATCACAAAATTACAAGTTCAGAGGTTAAAAGACCTCACAGAACATTGGCATTGGTTTAATATCTTTAATGATCATTTCCTCTTTCCTGTATCAAAATTTAGCAGCTGTCAAGAGACCACAAGAGTCCACTTGGCAAGTGAAGCCTCCCATGTGTAGGACATCACCACCACCCAAGGGGGGTCAGGAAGAACCCTTCAATTTGCTGTGATCTCTTCCCTAAAAACACCTCCCAAGCTGTTACTCATCAGCTGGTGTTCCCACAATGCCAGAACACATTTAAAGCTAAAAATATCACTTGTCCCCCAGTCCTTTCCTCTATGATAATCAGCACTGGATGTGAGTTCTTAGGTGAGCACAGCTTACCTTCTACATCATACCACTGGGCACCATTTGTGATGCCATCTGGGAAGGTCTCTCCCTCCTCTCCAGGACAGTTGGGTTTGCCAGTTCTCATGATGGGGTGATGTGATGCATAAGCTTTTGCCAAGTATTTGAAGACTTCATCATCAGCTGATTTACTGTAGACTCCTGTGAGCCTGTGCGTGGGAGAGTCATCGTAGGGGTAGCTTGCCACCACAGAGCCACCATGGAGATTGCCAGAGAGCAGAAACCTGGGGTTGGGAAGGAAAGGGAGAAAAAAATCAGACTGGAAACATTTCAACAGGAAGTTGGCTACAGCCACCCAACCAGTTATTCTGCTGCTTTCCCACCCAAACTATGCTCTCAGGAGCCTCCAAACTATTTGGGATTAATGAGGCAAAATGCACATATACTGGAAGGGGAATCAGTTCTGGAGATGGAACAGGTTTTTTCTTCAGCCTAAGACCAAGTCCCCAAACTTGGTGACAGACAAAGCAATGTACACAGCTCTTGTCAAGCTCTGAGTACACCTGCTATGTGCAACAGAATTAACTCACTAATACAAGCTGTATGTGAGAAAGAGCTGTTGAAACTCCAAGTCAGAAAATATAGCAGGGCATGCCCCATAGCCCCTTTCAGTTTGATCACAGGCAGCACAAGCATTTCAAGGAATCCCAAAGGTAATTCTCTCTGTTCTCTTCTTCCCACCAAGCACTGAGGGGGAAAAGAGCTCTCCTGTGCATTTGCTCAAACGGGATTTGGTTTCTAAGCAGAGGTAATGTGACCAATACCTCTACCTTGCTTAAAATAGTGCACACAAATTGCATTACACCCACTATCTCCCTTTTTAATCAAACAGTTCTGTTTACCCATTCATTTTTCTATCAGCAGTTATGTTAGTCTAACAATTACACCAGTATTAACTGGTGCTGCCAGGCAGAGGGACACACAAAGCACCACGTTCTTCCTGTTTCACCCTGGCTGATAGCAAATCCCACCTCACATACTATGAGAAAAAAATAAAACAAAAAGCTCAAGGCACATGAGTTTTCCTAGTAACTAATTTTGCGCTGAACCAAATCTGGAGGGATTTTAGTGTAAAGTGCTGCACCAGAACTGTCCTAAAGGATTCTTAGGACAAGCAGTTACTGGTGAAGTTCCTGAAATTCCTCTGGAGCACCATCCCCATGGGCACTGCCCTCCACCAAGTTTTAATAAAGATCATTTGTTCACGCAAATTTTGTTTCCTAAACGTGACCAAACACTGTATGACACTGAACATTGGGTGTGTTGTTTGGAGTCAACCAACAGCCCCAGAGTGCACTGTCACCCCCTCTTTATCTCTTTCTATCCCTGTTTTGGGAAGAAGGCCACAGCTTGGTGCAATGCATTGCTGCTTTCTCTGCACAATTTCCCACGGTTGGTTGCATTGACCTTTGTAGTCTGGACTTTACACAGTTCTCTGAAGAACACATGGCAAATGAAGAATCAGTGCCCAGCTTGGCCACTGCATTTTCTGGGGCTGCCTCAGACCCCCACACCAGAGCTGGGCTTTAAAGGCACCATCTCCCCTCCTGGGCTGCCCCACTCCAGGCACAGCAGCTTCCCCATGTGCTACCCCTTAGGATGGGGAGAGCCAAATGGGTCAGCATGGATGCTCCAGGTTCACCCCAGGTGCTTCAGCTGAACACATGGGGAAGGAAGCTGTAGAAACAGGGCCTGTCTTTGGAAATGCTGCTGCATAGAGCATTATTGCTAAATCCAGGGAATTTCCCATGAAACACAAAGATGAGGGGAAGACACAGCTGTCCAACATAACTTTGTTAATATGGTTGTACACAGACACTTAACCCCAAATATTTCCAGCATTGTGGAGTAAGCATTATTGGCCCTAAGAGCAAGACCCACTGACAAGCTCACAGCGAAGCAGGTGAGAAGTTTCCAGCCACAAGCTCGGGGAGAAGGGAGACATGCAGATGGCCATGGAGGCCAGAACACCCGGGTGTGTGCAGGGCACAGGCTGTGCCCCGCGGGGCTGGTGCAGCTCCTTAGCAGCTACACAAAAACTGGGGCCACCAAACGCTCTCCCCAGCGCAGGATGGTCCCGGCTGCGATGAAGAGCCGACGCAGGAAGGCAGGCTGGGGATAAACAGGCGTGGAAATTACCTCTCCTTCCCCCTAGGCCTTGCTGGGAAGCAGCGGGAAGGGCTGGAAGCTGGCTGACACCAGTGAATCCGAGGGTCTCCCACTCCCCGGAGCGGCAGAGGGGACCGGGCAGCACTCACCTGTTGCGGCGCATCCACTCGATGAGCGCCTGCACCTCGGGCACGGGCTCCAGGTTGGGCTCGGCGTCCCCGAACTGGTCGGGGAAGCTGCGGTTGAGGTCGCGGCCGCGGCTGTTTTCCCGCCCGCCCTCGGCGCCGCCGCCGCCGCAATCGCCTTCGTGGGCGCGCTCGAAGCCGTCGGGGTTGAGGCTGGGCAGCAGGTACAGGTCGGTGGTGTTGAGCAGGCGGACGATGCGCTCGTCGCCGCCGGCCCAGCCCAGCACCAGCTCCCAGGCCAGGCGCAGCAGCAGCGGCCTCGCCAGCGGCTCGTCCCCGTGCATGTTCCCCACCAGCTTCACCTGCGGCCGCCCGGGCAGGGCCGCGCCGCCGGGCGGCTCGTCGGGGCGCTCGGGGCCCAGCCCGGCCGTGAGGCGCAGCACCCACAG
>VZTT01077186.1:0-21532 GCA_013400855.1 Buphagus erythrorhynchus | reverse complement strand
GATCTCTGCATAGGGATAGAGGGCAGGGATCTCTGCACAGCAATGGAGGGCAGGGATCTCTGCACAAGGATGGAGGGCAGGGAGCTGGGATCTCTGCACAGGGATGAAGGGCAGGGAGATGGGATCTCTGCACAGGGATGGAGGGCAGGGAGCTGGNGCAGGGAGCTGGGATCTCTGCACAGGGATGGAGGGCAGGGAGATGGGATCTCTGCACAGGGATGGAGGGCAGGCAGGGAGCTGGGATCTCTGCACAGGCATGGAGGGCAGGGAGATGGGATCTCTGCATAGGGATAGAGGGTAGGGATCTCTGCACAGGCATGGAGGGCAGGGCAAGGCAGTGAGCTGTCTGTGGAGCTCAGCTCCAGTGAAAACCTGAGTCCATGACTTGTGCTCTGCTCACCAGGCCTCACTGAATTTCTTCGACAGGCTGGGCCGGTCCATGTTCCTCCGGCGCCAGAACCACTTCTCCACCTTCCTCACTGGCAGGTCACATTGCTTGGCTAAACTGAGCAGCTCACCCTGGAAAACAGGTGAGGTAGCATGTTCAGATCCAGATTCAAAGTCAGACAGGGCAGTATCTCATCTGACCCACCACAGAGCCCAGCTGGAGCCCCTGGCCAGCCCAAGCTGGTTCAGGCTAAGGCATCTTTCTGAAAGCAGCCTGCTCCTAGTGTAAAGATCTTGGATAGTAGAAAATCTTTCCATTCCCCTCTAATCAATTGGTTATAAATGCTAATGTTGAAATTTCTCATTTTTTTATGTGAGCTTTCCCAGTTTCAAACTGCTCTTGTCTCCTCACATGAGTGTGTTGCCAAATCACTTCCTCACTCTGTCTTCAGGGATCAAATCCCTCAAATCTGTCACTCCAATAAAGATCACTGCAGCTTAAGTAATATTTTATAGTTCTGCAATGAATCTTGTCACACCTCTCAGCATTCTGATGCAGTATCATGACGGATGTCATAAGCAGAGGCAACATAATTTTCCTACTGGATATTCTCCTGTTGTGGTAAACCTATTAGGGGTAATTCTTCAATATATAACTCACAGAAATCCTGCAATTACCTTCCTTTTTGTCCTTAGTCTGTTAAGAGTTTGGCATGTTACATGAAAAAAGTTTGTCGTGTTTTATATTCCTACTTGGAAATGTCATCATGGATAGCCTTATTTTTTAAGTAAAGCAATAGTTCTTCATGGAATGCATTTACCTGAATTGGTATCATGTGAGAGTGGCCTACACACTTTGATCATGCTGTACAAAAAGAAGTTCGTTACCAATTTTCAGATATGCTGCTTTCAGATATGCTGTTTTTTGAGTTCTGTTCTGGTGGTGGAGACAAATGGAGACGTTAATTTATATTCTCCAATTGCTCCATCATGTGGAATTCCTCCCAAGAAATGGCTGCCAATAACTGCAAAATCTCATCTTGTACTGGACAAGTAAAAGCTGCCTCTAAGCAGGGGCTTGAGAGCTCATGGGAGAGGAAGGAAGCCAGCAGACTGGCTGAGTGGAGAGAGCCAGGCAGCAGCTCCTGCTCCACCTCATACTGCTGTCTCATGGGGAGGATCTGTTCCAGTATCCCAGATCTGCTGGGAGAAAAGCACCACCTCAGTGCAATGGGGGTGCAGGGAGAGCTGTGGGAAAAAACCTGGTGGCAAAGCCAGGTCTTGAGTTAGGTGTCTGCCATAGAAGCAGTTATACTGAGAAATGTTTGGATTTTGGAAGAGAAACACAAGTGGAAGGTCAGAGACTACCACACTGACAAGTGTCCCTTAGAACACTTTCTCCTACTGCTGCAGAGATGGGCTGGCTGCACTACCTAGATCATACCCTACATTTAAATTTTAGCCTCTTTTCCTTTATTTCTAACCTGCTACTGCATGTCCTGGGGCTCCTCATGCCCCATTGCAGCACAAACCATGTTGCAGCAGCCTTGGCAAAGCAATGTGTTTGGAATAGGATTGTTCCTTAGGACTGGAACCCACGGTGAGCCCCCTGCTCACCCATCCTTGGTAAGAGTTCACAGCTATTGCTTCGAGGCCAAGAGAAAGCCTACAAAAAATGCTGAAAGAAAATCAGATTCCTTTCCCTACCACAGAGTTCACACCCAGAGACTTCAATGACCAGGTTAAATTCTAGTATCACCTGACAATTCACAATCCTGCTAGTGGATTTTCCCATCAGCAGCAGTCATTATAACTCTGACTCATCTTGCAATTTTTTTGAAAATCACTCTTCTTATCCCTCAGGGGAAAACTAGTTGTGTTTGCAGGTTTCTGAAGCCCCTCACAATCTCTGTGATGATGACCAAGACTCTGGCTTCTTGCAAGGCCAATCTCAATCTCATGGTTTGCACAGAATGACCCAGTCTAGGACTAGGAGATCAAGCAGGACACATTGGCTGAGCTGCAGGGACTAGCAGTGTGGGAGCTCAAGGCAGCTGATGTGACTGACTTTTTACAGGATTTGCCAGTATATGAAAAGAAACTATCACAGAATGGCTGGAGATGGAAGGGACCATGGAGATCATCTCGTCCCATGGGCCCTGCTCAAATAGAGCCATCTAAAGCCAGGTGTCAAGGACCATGTCCAGAGAGCTTTGAGTTCTCCCAAGGATATAAATAAATTCCACAACCTCCCTGGGCACCCTCACCTCAAGAAAGTGCCTTTGATGATCAGGCAGAGCCCCCTGTGTTGCAGTTGGTGCTGTGTGTAAGGTATGCAGGGAGCAGGAGCTGTCACTCTTTCTTTTGGGAGCACAGTTTGCACGCAGGTGCTCAGAAGCAGAACTCAGAGCTGATGGCACTGCAGGAGGACCCTCCTGGCCAGCTGCACTCAGGTAACCAGTGCTACAGCGTTTCCTTTGTTGAGCTTCTAGTATGAATGACATTGCTAAACTTCAGAATTCCAAATGGGATTTTCTTGGGCTAAAGACACTAAATGTACAGGAAAGCAAAGGAGGAAAGGACTCACCTCTTCAGGGTTCTTGCCGCGTGTACTATAGAATGTTTCCAGCACAGGGCTGGGCTGAGCTTTTGGTCTCTGCTTGTCTCTCACACCCAGTTTGGTACTGAGGGGCAGGGCTATGGCTCTGCAAAAGAAAACATAAAGGGTCAGCCAAAAATAGAACAGTGATTTCTGATTTTGCAGCACTGTTAAAACATGATGCAGTATTTAACAGTTGCTTCCCACATGTGAATACAAACATGAGTATCATGTTGAACAGGTAAAATCACAAACTTAGAGAAGAAACTGTTGGACTTCTACCCTACTGCTCTGAGCTCTGTTCTGTCATATTCAAAATTACATGAGGTTGGCAAATGCTATATCCTCCTTCGTCAACTTCTGAATCACCAGTCATTTGCCTCTGGCTTGCTTGCAGCTGATGGGGAGTACCAGACTCTATTTTATATATATATATATATATATAATATAATACAATAAGGCCTAATTGTTGTTCCCTGCTTGATCTATGACATGGAACACACATAGCATCCACCTGAACTAAGGCCTTGGCTCAGGATCAAGAGGGAGGCTCTGCCAGAGGAGTAGTATTAATGCAGAAATGTCCTGCTGAAACAGGAAGCCACTTGGTCTTTCCTGGAGTAACTTACATCCATGTTTCCTAATATAAATCAAACACAGTTCCAAAATAAGGACATGGCAACTAGAAACCTTGTCACAAGAAATGGATGTTTGCACTAGCTATGCATCTTCAGTCTTTCACAGTGAAATAGAGCAAAAAAAAAAAAATCTGCATAAATAGAAAAAAGTTACCCAAGGAAAACTGTTTAGAAAATTCCAGCGCTCAACAACTCAACTTCTCCACTACCAACACTCCTCTCTACCTCAGCAGCAGGAAACCTCCTCATCGAAGATATGAGGTGAGATCTTGCATAAATATGGCACAAACAGGAAACCTGTCAAATATTAAAAAAAAAAGACCCAAATCATCTGAATTTTACTTGAATTTCTCAAAAATTAGCTGTTCTTATCAATTGCTCCCTTTTACACACTGCCACTGAGGAAGTGTCTCTGTGTTACTGCAAACTGGTGCTGAAGCTGGTTTGAGCTGACAGCACCAAGCAGAGGCAGTGAGTGCTGAGCCCCACACCTGCTCTGCCTGGTCACTCCTGCTGTCCAGGCAAGTCCTCTGATCAGTTCTCCCTAATGATTTGGACACAGAATAAGATTTTTTTCCACTTTACCTAAAAAAGCTGCAAAAGCTATTTCACTATGTAGGTGTTTAAAGGTGGTGTACTTCAAAACAGTATGGGATATATTTATGGCTGTGATTATCTGGTGTGGTTACCTTTGGTTTCTGCTAGTGATAGAGCTTATACTCCATATGCATGTCTTTAGGGACTATTTCAGGCCCAGCATCCTTCAGATGGGTCTTTTAGAAGTTTTCTTTTCAATAACCCATTTCTTAATTTAATTAACAAATATTAAAAGCAATTTTATAAAAAGACTCCTTACCTAAGGAATTATTTAACTTCTGTTAAAGCACAGAATGGGTACACATTTTTCTCACTCATATAACAGCTCATTCTCACTTTTCTTTTGCACAGCCAATCCACCTGCCTGTGCATCAATTGTTCTTTGTCATCATGTCTGAGAAATTCCTTTGGCATCACTGGCTATAGGAACATTCAAATATGTACCAAGACCAACAAAAATTATGGTTCTACCATAAAAGAAGGGCTAAGTGTGCTTGCTGGCAACACTTAGCTTGCTGGCAAGATGCATGGTGATCACAATAACATGGGTAAGCACTGACTAGTTTCTGTGAAATTTAGCAGCACTCTGGCACTGCTGCTGAAGGCATCACTGGGAATTCTGGGTTTTGGCTCTGACTGCTCTCAATAAATGTTTTAAGTGCATCTAATGACTTTTTTTAATATGAAGTGATTGGTTTAGTAAGAATGATAGTGGACCATCAGGTCCTGTGCTAAGAACAATAACACAGTATTTCTGTAATATTCATAACTACACTGAAGTTGGGAAAACATCTACCTTAAGCTCTGCACTAGATCTTGGTTCTTATATTAAACAGTTCCTCGAAGAGGGCCTGATCTTTCTCTTTCAAAGATCAGGCATCAATACAAGCACCTCTGAAGAGGAAGATATAATAAATTCTATTGTTGAAAACAACCTTATTGCCACTTCTTATCCGGCCATATTGGGAACTGAAAGGTATGAAATTTTCCAGACACATTAAAGAGAATGAACATTAAAGAGAATGTTTCTGTCAGGTGTCAATGTAGCTTGCCAACAAATTTATTTTCCTGAAAAACTACTTAAAGTGTCCTGACAAATTTCTTAATTTTGTTTAATCCCTGACTTCTCTATATTTCCTGCTGATTTCTTATGGTCATGGCATAAAATCTCACTATAACAGAAACAAGCCAGTTGCAGCTGATGAAGACAGGGTGTAACCAGTTACAATTACTTTGTTGTTGAGGTTTTGAGTTCATACGTATTTCATGGAACCAATCCTACTTTTATGAACATCATTGGGATATCAAGGCCTGAAATTCTTCATAAGGGACTTCTGCACATGTTGGCTCTATGCTCTGACTCAGTTCTCAGTTAAGTCCTGTTCCAAGCACAACCCTAAGAGGATGATGCTTGTACTGATTTCAACATCACAGATATGTCATCTCAGTGGCAGGGACAGCCTCATTATGGCACTTTATCAGCTCTCTGCAAGACAAAAGGGTAAATCTGAGGACTAAACCGTGCCCCTCTCAGAGTCAGTCACTGTCAGGGAGATGATTCTCATCACCAGCCTACTTCTCCACCAGTGAGCATCTCTCACTCCATGATTTACATGGCAGAGGTCTCACTAAGACACTTTATTCAGTAATCACAGAACAAACTGTCTTGTGCAAAACCTGTTGAAGTTGAAACTAAATGAATTTATCATTAAGGGGCTTAAACTACTACTTCCCCACCTTTCAAAAATGGGTTATACTCCTGCAAAGGCTTTCAGAGTTAGTGTGAGATACAAGAAATAATCTAACTTTGAGGGTGGATTATTTTATTATTATTTATACGGGTGCCACTTGCAAATACCTTCAAGTACTAAGAAATGCAGAACCAGTGACAGCAGCAATCTGAACTTCTATTCTTTGTACTGCACAGTCTCTTTTAGCCTCCTGCTTGCCTTTGGCAGAGGGCTATGGCTGTGCTCCTGGTGTAGTCTCTGCCTTCTCCTGCTTGCAGGAGAACGTTTCACACCAGTTAAACTGACTGTTCCGTTTGATGCAGGGTCTGGATTCACTATGGTGCTGCTGTCCAAAATGAGCCAGGTCCATTTCCACCTAAATGCTGCAATGTGTCCCTCATCTTTGCATTGAGCCCTGCCTGTAAGACCTTAACAGGAAATTGTTTCCAGATGCTTCCTGATTACTGATGAAGAACAAAACTCTCTATGCAAAATAAACTTTAGAAAAGTACACTCCTAAACAAAATACTCAGAATTGGTGTCTTGTCTTTCTTCTGGTTTTGAGTCCAAGTATCTGCTCCTGGCAGATCAAGAGCGTCCCTTTCTTTAAATGTACAACATATAGCTCACATCCTGTCACCACCCTCCCAGAAACAGGCCTGGTATTTCTGACTAACATCCTCTCCTAGTGAAATCTGGGAGCTATGTGGTGTTGGATCTCAGGAATCTGGGGTTTTTGAGCTTTCTGTGCTTCCAGGCACAGGCCCCCTGGAAAACACTGCTCTGGACCTGAAACCTCAGAGAAGGCTTGTAAATATGAATAGTGAATTAGAAATCACTAATGTGCAGTGGGTTAGATGTGTGTATTTTCACTGGGTGATGGGTTTTAAATTTGAGGTTTTTATAGTATAGTGGTGAATATAGGACAAGATGGAGAATTTGGGCGGTGTCTTTTTTTTTGTTTATCTTCTTCCCTCTTCTTCACGGAACTCAGGTAATAGCCTTTGGTTGGTCAGTCTAATGTCACTCTAAGGGTCGTGGGAATCTATTACTGGGTCAAAAGGATAAATAATATAGGTGTTAAACTTCTATTGGTTTGTTTAGCTTTAAAAGGCCTTGAAGCAGATTCAGCTGGGGCCATTTTTCCCACTTCTAGCAAGGAGCTAGAAGTGCTGTCGCACTTTCTGTAATTTTTGATAAAAAATAATAAACATCCAGGCCCAAACACGAGAATCATCTCAATCGCCTTTCTATTAATCCTGGCTCTGAGGGAAAACAAATAAGACTGATGACAAACCACTAATAAGTGGTGCAAAGCCCAGCATACACCCCCACAATGTGGATTCAAATTCACTGACAATTCCTTTCACCTGCCCAAGACCCAAAAATTCCTGGACAAGTCCAAAATCAGACAAATCAAAAATGGTATGTAAATCATGTTTTCAATGGCTTTACTATCCCTCAAAGCACTTTAGTTGCCACATTTTACTAACCATGCAGGCAAGAAACACTTTACAATATTCCTTCAGAATCACAGCACCTCAAGTACTTGATTTTTACAAAAATGGCCTTAAACATGACATAACTAGAAGAGAAGACAACATCCTTGCAAGACTGTGTCCAGGGAAAAGTTCTGTTAAGGTATAAAGGTGCTTAATATCAAGGTCCAAGTTATGGTTGCAGGACATATCTCCTACTCAAAAGTGCAATCTGGAAACATTAAAGGAACAGAGGAGGTTCCCAAGTTCTTGGTCCTCTCTTTTCTCAGGACATCATTAACTGCTTCCCCCACTTCCTGCCTCAATACTGTGCCATAGCCCAGCACTGCAGCACTAATGGGCTTTCTACTCCCCAGCACTGCATCCACTTTCTCCCACCTTCCTCAGCACAAAGCAGCTCACAGGGGAGTTGCTTCACGACCTGTGAGCTGTTTCTTCTCCCCCAGGGCTGCACCCACAACCTCCTCAGGCCACACCCAGACACTGCAGGTCCTCTTCCCACGGCCACCACCTCATACCCAGCATAGCTGGCTCTTAGAAGGATGTTGCTGTCTCAGTTTTCCCCAGCCAGTACAAAGGAGAAGAAAATTCATCCTTGAGGAAGCAGGTTCTTTCACAAGTTTAATGCCCAAAAAAAGGATGAAATGATGGGTCCCAGCACAGTGGCTGATGCAGATGTTGCAGGAAATCCTTCAGACCTCCCCTGCCTCTTATTATTTACCCGGAGTTCTGACAGTTAAATCACATTAACACATTATAACATGCCTGAAATCCCAAAGCAGGCACCATCAGGAACTATCCAGAGAGAGAAAAACTTGGCACCCAATGCACAGTTGCAAGTAACAGCTGGTGGTGGCTAAGGGTAGGATAAATTGCCAGAGGGCAAGCTACAGCCACCAATCCCAAACCTGTCTGCTAGTTACAGCCACTCATTTTGATCTGCAGACCAGTTGTTCAAAAATATAGTCAGGGTTCTCTACACAGAAAATGAGAAATAAACACACATTTCCTTCTGCAATTCTCAAACTTGGTGTAAATTATTTTAAACAGGGCGAGTGCCTCTGTTTAAAGATACACATAAGGCAACTGAGAAACTGAGAGCTGGATTCACACCTCACCTTCCCAGGGGAAGCTTTCTTCTCCAGGATAAACTGGATGTGAAACAGTAATGATTCAGAATGACAAAAAGTCATGCTGAAATAAATGACTGCAGAGTTAGGACAAACAAGAATACAGCTCAGAACACTGGCTTGTAATTTGCATAGGTAAAATAGGGCTATGATTATAGGTTTCCTGGACCTGTAAAATGGGCTTGTGATGTTATCTTTTTCAAGGGTGTGACATGCAGCTTTTATTTAATGAAGTCTGTGAATCAAAACAGCTTTAAAATTAATGAGTGGAATGGCCTGTGGAAACACTCCCAGCTGAGGCAGCACTTGGATGGGAAAGAAAAAATCTTTTTACTTGGCCATCGGCATCTAAAAGCAGATGAAAAAGATATTTAGATTGAGTGGGAGTGGTGTGGCAGGAGGTAGGCAAATAAAGGGACAGTCACAGAAGCACAGAGTCGATGCTGAAAGGGTCTCTGGAGATCACCCAGCCCAACTCTGCTGCTCCAGCAGGCTGAGTGGGCTGTGTCCAGCTGAGTGTCTCTACCTCTGCCCACGCAGACTCCTTCTCCCTCTGGGGAAACTGTTCCAATGTTCAACCACCCTCACAGTAAGAGAGTTTCTGTATGTGCAGATAGAGCATCATGTGTTTCTGTTTGTGCCCACTGCCTCATGTCCTGTCATGAGCCACCACAGCCAAGAGTTTGGCTCCTCCTTCTTCCTGGTCATGTCTTGCACTGGGGGGCAGAAATTGGCCAAGTGCCAGCCAGTGTGGCACATGGGCCCAGTTTGCAGCTCCACACCAGAAGCACATCCCTGTCACTGACCAGCAGGAGTCCAGCCAGATCTTGTGCATCAAGTGAAGAAATGTGAGTCACTTGTGTTTTAATGGCTACCTAGAGCACCCTGGTTTCCACATGAGTAGGGGTAACCAAGATGCCTGTGTCCCCAGGAAAGTGCAGGATAAAAACCATGGAATTTATGGAATGCACACTAAACATATTGTTTACAAAAAAAATATTTTAATTTCAGTTTTGTATCATCTTAAAATTATTATTTCAGTAATTATTCACATATTTGGTTTCAATAAAATATCCCAACTTACAGCCAGTATTTTTGCATAAAAACATTACTGTAGGAGAGTTCTGAATAATTTCAACTTCTATATGCATTTCCAAGCTATGTTTGTGTCACAGAGAATCTGCAGAAGAAACATCTTTCTAGTCTACAGGAAAGTCCATTTCCATTTTGTTGTGCAGCCACTTTTCAAAAAAAATGATAAAATGTTTATTAAATTGTCATCTTCTCCCTTTCTAAACTTAAAACCATCGAAGATTTCAAAAGATTACCTCTTCAGAGCTACTAAAAATACTGGGGTTTGAATATACTGAAAAACACATTAAAATGTATTCAAAATCATGAAAGGGGACTTGCTCTGCAGTCTTGACAGTGGTTAATGCTGCTCAGTTTTCCACCAGCAAATCATGTTGTGTCACCAACCACATTAACTACTGGCCAAACTGCATAAAGCAATGGCACCAGTTCAGGACTTTAACGAAACTCAGAGTCAATGATACCAGCAGGATTTTTTTGCTATACCTTTGTTATAATCCCCAAATTTTCTGTCCTGAAGTGTAATGTGTAAAATGGTTCTGGCCAGAAAGATCCTTGAGTCAGAGAAACTTCTTGTGGCAGCACTGGAGGATGGTATCACAGAGTTTGCAAAAAGCAGCCCCAAAAGCAGATCAGGTAGCAGAATGAGAGGAGCAGAAATCCTGGCAGCCCAGCATCGAAGGGTCTGTAGCAACTTCAAGTCAGAGGAAGCAGCTACAAATCCATGTCCAGGGCAGTGGAGGGCAGTGGCACTGCTGAGCCTGTGTGGGGTCAGTACCACACACCCCCTGTGCCAGGCAGGGCTAGTGCTGAGGGCACAGGGCTCAGCCCAGTCTGAGGCACCTTGTTCAGGTTTGTCTATCAGGTGAATAGTCCTATCACCCAAGATAAAGGAGATTGACTGTATGATGGAGTCTTAACCCGATTTCTGTCACATCTGACCCAGAAACAGCAAGTAATATGCAACACACACACACCAGCAAAACACACACACACCAGCAAAACACACACACACAAAGCTCATCTAGACATGTGTAGGAAGTCACAATGCTTGCAATTAGACCTTAAGGGTAGGGTTTGTGCTCTACATTCAACACACTTCTTTAGCCAGTACACAGGGCTGAAAAGGAGCTGAAAAATGCATCTATGTCAGCAGACTTTGTGACATGGAGTCCTGTGGACCTCTTCAATCATGTACTGGCACAGACAATAAAGCCAGCTTTTGGACCCAAACTGCTCCCATTGTACCTAAGAAACCCCAAACAGCATTAAATCACTTACCTTTCAAAGGCACATCGAATGACTACTAAGATTAAGGCAAAAGGGATACTGAGCAGGAGATCACGAGGTTGAGGGTAATGAGTGTCTTCAGATTCTTGCATGTCCTCCCAGGTGATTCCTGGGGGCAGCCAGAACTCGTGCTGCCACAGCCACTCATACAGAGAGCGAGCCATCCTGGAAGAAGGAGAGACCAGAATAAAGTGAGCCCTGCACACAAGAAAGCCTGTCAGCACAAGCAGGTGAAGCCAAGGAAGGATTACACCCTTGCTGAGGTTGCACTTGGCTGTCAAAGCAGAACAGATGTGGGACGCAGCTCTGCCCAAGGAACTGATAACCTGCTCACAGATTCTTATCATGTGCTTGCTAAATGCTGACTCCTGGCACCAAACCAAAAGAAGGGTAAATTGGAGAAAAGTGCCTCAGAATTCAACAGGGTATTAGTGCCAAACTTCTCAGGTTCACAGATTCCTCTCTACAGCTGGGTATTGTGGGGATGCGGCAAGTCTGCTCTACTTTTTAATGCATATATTGCCTTATTTTTCAGTTTTTGATCTTTTGTATTTATTTGTTTCTATTTACAGATTGTAATTCCATTATCTGTATGTGTGTGTATCCATTATACTGACTATTCTGAGACTTCACCTTATAAAAGAAAATAAAATCAGCTTTTCAGTTTGAATTATTAAGGAAGGTACTTCCAAGTAAGAATTTTTGTGCTAGGTGGATTTTGTGCTGGATTCTTAATGTAATTTTGAAGACCATACTTGAATGTAGAATTGATATATATGATCAGTGAATTTAGCAGCAAAAAGGACAGCAGAATGTTGATACGACCATTCAACACACAAATACTGTTTCTAGCTAACTCTACCTCATACAAAAATACGAGCTGCACCGCACTCCAACACAGGTTGCTCATTCTTAGCTGGTAACAACATCCCAAACACAAGCACTGAAGTCAGACTCTGTGCAGGCACAGAAGAAGGAAATGGGAATGAAATGCCCATCGGGATAATCAGAACAGTGCACAGGAAATGCCACCTTAGGAGACCAAGGGAAAAAGCATGCAATTTAAGTGTCTGGCTCAAGTATTATTAAGCTGCTCTGCAAGCACAGTCCCAAGGCCTAGCCCATTTTCTGCAAGAATTGCCTATCAAATAAAAAATGAATAAGTCATTTTATTTTGAAGGTATCTTTAATTCTGATGCAATTTCTCTGTTAAACTCATTTTACAACTTTGGAGTCTGACTCAGAACCATGGAGTCATAGAATGGGTTGGGTTAGACAGACCTTGAATCTCATTCCACCCTCTGCCATGGGCAGGGACACCTTCCACTGTCCCAGGTTGCCCCAATCCCAATATCCAACCTGGCCTTGGACACTTCCAGGGATCCAGGGGCAGCCACAGCTGCTCTGGGCACCCTGTGCCAGGGCCTCCCCACCCTCATGGGAAGAATTTCTTCCAAATATCTAATCTAAATCTACTGTCTCTCAGTTTGAAGCCATTCCTCCATGTCCTGTCACTCCAAGCCCTTGTAAAAAGCATCTCTCCATCATTCCTGAAGGCTCCCTTCAGGCACTGTAAGGAAATGTAACAACTTTTCTTGATTTGGACTTTACTATTCACCTCAATGTGTCTTTTGATCTGACTACAACAGGGAAGAACAGGATGTTATTTCTTCAAATTTGACTCATTTTTCCCGGAACATGCACAGCCAATTTGGTTTGAGGACAAAGTTGATTAAAAACACATGTGTAATTGACAGTAAGTGGATGTAAACTTTCTAATCACTTATAGAAAAATACATACCCTATCTAGAATTTATATATCATACACAGAAAGCAGGAAAACATTTCTCCTTTTCCCCAAAGAAAAATGAAAACCATCTTATGAAAAATGCATTCTTCTCCTCCATTTTGCAGTGCCTGATTTCAGCTTTTCATAATAAAACCCACAGCATAAAAATCCTCCTAAAAATCAAGAGCCTGACATACTGAAGAACCGCAACCAAAAGAAGTGGAAGTATGGCCTCACTAGCACTGAAAAGAACATCCAGATCTTTTACTGTTCAGTTTGACAATAATCAGATTGACAAAGAGTTCAGTTTAACAATAATCAGTTCAGTTTGACAATAATCAACAGCATTTTCGTTCTGGTGTAGCTTCTAGGCCTCTGGAAACTGCAGTTTTGATCCCACTTCCAGGCTGCTCTCCATTCCTTCTTCTAGCTCTCCTTCCAGACAATGCCTGGACAAAAAACACTGGCACACAAAATGGAGATAAACAGGATTTACACTCTTCAAATCCTGTTGTAAGAGCCTGACAAGCAGGATGCAACAGTTTTTGAATTGCCTGCCAAATCTTGAGTCTCTACAGCTCTCTGGGGCCTAAAGTACAACATGCCTGTCCCCACCAAGGCTGTTTGGGAGGTGGGAACATCTGCTACCAACCACCTGTTCCTCTGGCAGGGCTGTAGGATCCTTTAGCAACAGTTCCCTTCCTTCACCTTTAGTGCTCCAGCAAAAACACCTGAAGCCAGGACCATGGAGGTTGGTGACAGCTCACTGGTGACAGAGCTAGCTGAAGCACACACACACCTGCCAGAAAAAGCTATTCAGACTACTCAGTAAACATATAAACATGCTGCTCAGCAGTACAGCTCCATTTGTGTGACACAGCCCTGTGCCCAAGGGACAGGGTGGCTGTGCTGAACCTCCAAGCCTAGGTGAACCATTTTTTCAGGATATCCCCAAACTTCCTACAGACTGTGTGAACCCAGGTTTCTCCATAAAAAAATCTACATTTTTACAGCAGAATGTATCTGTGTAGAAATGAACAGTATACACGTTTAGCCTACGATGAATTCAATATCCTGTCACCATGAAGCATGGTGACACCACACCAAAATAGCTCGTGCACTTCAGACAGTACTGGATAACAGCTTGGAAGAGCCAGATAACCTAAGTGAGGTGCCTGAATTGCAAAGGACTTTACAGGCATTGGACATACCAACCTCAAAATGTTGCTAAACTTTCCCAGCTGTTAAAAATCTCAGCTCTAGTTGGGAAAAGCATTAAGAATGCCTAGGAGAAGTCCAGGGAGAAATTACACTTCCTCCTTGGCTCAGCTCTTCAAAAAACATCTCTTCAGTAGGTTTTCCCACTGTGCAGACAGAAGGCATGCTGGGGAAAGCTGCCATCACCACCAGCTTTGCAGCTACACAATCCCACATTCTCCCTCCAGAACTGTATATATCCGGCAACAAGACAAAACCACACTTGGTAGAGAACAGCAGCTGAACTCCACTGGGGACTCTCTGTGGGAGAATACAAATAGATGTCCAATTGCTTAGGGGGAATATATAGATTCAAAGTGCTAAGGAAATAAATGGCCATTACCTAATCAACTCTCATGTGCAAAATAGAGATAGTCAGGATCACCCTCATGGAATATTCCTTCATCTTTGCAGCTGTCTTTACACATTGCAAAAATACAGAACAGGGTACAACATGAAGCAACACATATCTCTTTTGCAATTTATATAGGTCAAGTTCTCAAGTCAAGGCTGCTGGAAAGCTGAACACAATGGTGTGCCTAAAGGCCCTTTGAGCACCCACAGAAAAGTGTAAGTGGGCCCATTTCTTTCTCAGAAGTTCTTTACACCTCACACAGCATCCATCCTGCACTGTAGCTTTGTAAGGCACAGAACCAAGTCCTCCAGCTCTGAATACAGGTCTAACAGAGAAGACACCCCCTCACAAAGAACTCAGCAAAAACAGAGATTAAAAAAAAAAACAGTGGGAAACACTGGACAGATCAACACAAGGACTTCATAAACAGCCAACAAAATAGTAAATGCTGAAAGAATAGCTTTAGGTTGGTTGTAGAAGGTACACGTAAAGATGAAATTAAAACCAGAGAAGTATCACAGTTACACCATGGGGACAGGGAGGACAAGGCTTCAGCACTTCCCAAGCCTATAGTGCACCAAGAGGAGACAGGTAAGGTGGAATTAACTGAACTCCTTTGAGGTGGCACAGCCAGAAGGCCTTGAAGCAATTGGACTCTGCAGCCCAGTGGTCCCATCCACTGCATTTACTTTGTTGAATCTTGCCTTTCCTGGTGTTGCTTGTTTTTTTAGCTTTTATGAACATAGTGGTTTTATCTGAATTGTCAGCATTACAAAGGTCTCTGCTGTTGGGCTTGCTGAGCTGCTCCAAGGAGTGCAGGAATTACTGCATCCACAGTGCCTGCAGCAGAGCAGCACTACAGGGCTCCCCACCCTGAGCCACAGAACATCACTGTACTCAACCCCTCAGGGCCACGTTTATACTTGGTTCCGCTTTCAAAGCAGAACTGTTGGAGAAGAAGCAGGGCATCCAGCTAAAGAGGTTACTCCTTGTCTCACAGGTAAAATGGCTAAGCAGGTTTACCCAGGCAATGTTAACTGTTGCTTGCATCTTCAAAGAGTTACTCTGCTGCTTCACTTACAGACTCCATTCCCAAGCAAAACATTAATATATAGCTACACAAATATTCATGTAAATTTACATGTGTGAATATAGCAGATAAAGGGTGGAGATGAAATAGAGAGAAACAGCTTGCATATCTTGGAAAGAACTGGCTACAAAGGCCTTTGAGCACTCAATTACAGCAGACATGGTCCATTGTCTGCAGGTGTATTATGCAGGTTTGTGGGTGAACCATGCCACAGGCACAAACATCCCTGCAGTGGCTTTGGGCCAAGCCATTTAGGTCAGCCAAGTCTTATTAGCTTAAGTGCAGCATCATGTTAATGACCTGACTGCAAGAGCAGCACAGGGATTCCTGCAGCAGCATTCCTGGTACAGCCAGTTTTCCCAGGATGCAACTATTCCCAGCAGCACAGTACTGCCACAGGGGAAATCACTAATTAATGGAGAAGCACACCACCAGAAGTCTGCAGTTAGGTTGCTTCTCAAGTCAAGTTGCTTTATTTTTCCATGGGGTTAAGGCTAAAAAAAAAAAAAAAGGCCTCTTCAGTCTTGATACGCTAGAGACCAAAATGGAGAGGCTTGTCCTGTCTTCCCAAGAAACTGGGGTCAAGAAACAAAGTCCTCCATATAGTTCTAAAGGTTCCTGTTATTTCACACTGGATGACCCATTGTTTCTGCCCTACTCTGGTCCATACTGCCTAAATTTGAGTTTCCACTGCCTAGTATGCATTTGAACCTTTAGCTCATTTTACTAAGAAATCAATTAGTCAAGAACTCCATGGGTAAATTCTCTCCTGACAGCTTTTCTACGCAGTTTCTTGTTTGATACTTCCCATAATCCTGATGTCTTAACTAAAACTACTTGTTAGAACTACCCAACAGATGTAACTAGCTTAGACATGAAAACTTACTGTGTCTCTTTTAGGCAGAAATAAATAATTTTAACAAATAAAGCTCTACCTAACACAGCACAGGCTATCTTTTGAACACCTATATTATATTTAGTATCTTAATCTCCATGTCCAAGGGTTTTCCTTTTTTTTAAACCTTCACACTAATGATCACAATACTGGTATTATAGGATTCTAGTTCTAGGATAATTTTTGCTATTTTTTTTTAATCTTTTATACGTTTCTTCTAATATATATCAAAATGTGGTAAAATTTACAGATAAAAAAAATCGCTAAAGATTTTGTAAAATTTATGGATAAAAAAATCTTTGCTCCAAAATTCTTAATTACATGTAGCATTATTTTCAGCATACTGAGACAGATTAGTTAGTTAGAGTCTCCTGACTGAAGGGAACACATTAAGCTTTTCAAATTTCACTTCAGCTTTGTTTGATATGTTCATTTCCATTTCCTTATCTCTGTTCGCCATCCTGGAGTCATACCTGCTTTCAGATATCTCCTTATTCATAACAATATTTGCCTTGCCCAAGATCTCTTTTAAAACTATGCTTCTCTTGGTTTTTCACCATTTTAAGGCTTTTCTTAGAATGTAAATTTAATCACGGATGGACAGTGTCCAAGGGACTCAGCTGAAATTTATCAATTAAGAAAAATGCCTAAGAAGGTCCTCCCATGGTAATGAAAAAAAAATTAAACCTTTCCATACAGTTCCAGTCCATTAACTACCTATTGACCTTAGCTCTCCTAGCATGCCTCCTCACCCTGTCAAAGTAACATTCCTACAAAACCCATCACCCTCTACACCTCCATTTCTTTGAACTTCTTTTGCAGATTTTTACAAGCATGCTTGCTCTGGTCATAACTGATGCAGAATCTCCAATCACATGTACAGGTTTTGGCATTAATCTCTTTACCTGCAGCTAATTCTGCTTTATTTCTCTAGTTCCCAAGCCTTCTCATCTCTTTCTCTTGTGACTCTACACACCCTTTTCCTGAAAACTACAGCTTCTGGCAGAACCTGCATTTGTTTTTGCATGAAGTAAGATGTTTCAAGTCTGACCAGTAGCAAGAGAAATGAAACCACAACCTCCTTACCTTCATAATCACCAACACTATGTTCCAGGCTCACCCTCCTCACCCAGACTCTGTTCTCCATGTCCTCTTCTTGGAAGATAATTAAAAATTTGAAATTATTTGTGCAGCCTTGTTTCTCCACCAATGTCCAGTTACCCTCAATTCCCTAGCTTTCAGATGTTCTCCTCACTTAGATCTACCAGCTGACATTTCCTACCAAATTATTTCATGTCTGCTGTTTATACAAGAATAAATTCATTTTCCAAGTCATGTGCTGTTCTGTTCAAAGGCAAAAATTTTCATGTACACCATCTTTTGGGAGAGCTCTGCTCCAGAAAAAACATAAAATGTCCAAGCAAACATTTGAAACTGCAAATAAAAATTCCACAATAGACAAACTTATTTACCTAGATCTGCAGAGAACATCTTCCTCATCCAGCATAAACTGCATACTAACCTGCCATACCTTATGCTCCACCTGCCAGCTCCTTCCTTGCTGGGCTGCTCTGCCTGTGAGTCCCTGGCTGCCAAGCACACTGCCAGCTATGACCGACAGCACGGGTTCCAGCTGGAGTCACTCACCACGTCAGAATGCAAATCACACAGCTCTTCTCATTCAATCATCCCTCACTGAGGGGGATGAGTGCAACTTCCTGGTTTCACCCAGTGAAAAACAAGCATTAGTTTATTCAGCTAAAAACAAGGCCAGAAAAGACCCTAGATACCTCTGTCATCACCATTCCTTTGGTCAGAAGGTGCTCAGTACAGTGTGTCCAAATTTTTCTTAGCCTCCCTCTTGCTACCAATATGCTTTCAGAAGCTGTTCTGGGTGCTCTTCACATCCCTCATTCCAGCTGAGCTTTAGCTTTCTTACCTGCATCCTTCCTTGCCCAGTTAACACTTCGATATTGCTCTTGGCCACTCATACCACTCCCACCTTCCTGATGCTTCCTGCTGGTGTGTAAGCTCAAACAACAGTTCCATGCTCATGCTTGTTTGCCTTCTACCATTTTTGTTTGTCTTCCTACACGTTGTGATGGACTACATGCGCTTTGAACTGGCTGTCCTGGAAGATCAGCACCTTTACCTGCCAGAAGAGTCTCCCAGGAAATCCTGCCAAGTAGGTTCTGAAGAAGTGCAAATCTCCTCTCCTGAAACTTAAAAAAACCCAAGAAGGTACATTCAAATTTTGAAGTACCACAGCTGTTTCTGCCATGTTTTTCCTCCAAGAACCTGGAGATACTTCCCTACTAATGCCACAAAAAGCCTGGGCTAAACTGCAGCACTCATCAAACTAGTCTGAAAAACAATGTGCTGTATTAAATTATCAGGGTAAAAGCAATAGAGACAAAAGCTGAAGATATTCGCTGTTTGGCTGGTACCTAGTCCATGGCTGAATTATTAAATGAAGTAATATTCCTGTGTTACTTCCAGGGCAAAGTGAGGTAACATAGACTTTGTTGTCCTGACACTTGGGAACAATGTTCTGCTACCGAACATTAACTGTAAAAACAGAAAAGAAATTCAGCTAATAGCCACTGGAGACTGCATGCTGATTGTTTGGGTAAGGCCACACCACTGTGCAGAAAGCTACAGACTATACTACAGCTCAGTGAGAGCATCAGACACCACTGGTGTCCAAGTAAAGCAACTGAGCAACTCAAAGCACCAGCTACAACATCTCCACAAAACACAGACATGCTGTCCCAGACCTATGTGTGTTTCTCAAGAGTGCAAATGTAAAATATAAGAAGAAGGCACCTATAAACCCCAAATGAGCTACTTATCAATTTCTTTGCATTTTTTTCCTTCATTCTTTCTCCTGACATCTACTATTTCCTCCAGTCTCACTGTAGAAACAGCCGTCACTGTCTGACATCACTTGATAGAATTGAGGAAGAAAATCAAATTATTGGCCTCAGGCCACAGTGAGTTAAGAAATCAGGCTGGAAGATCACTCAGAGAATCAAGAGGGAGACTATTTCTCCTAGAACTACTCACCTGTTCTTTCTCTAAATTCATCTGTACCAAAGAAAGAGTCAGGCATTCTTAACCATGTCCTTCAATCTGAGTTGAGACAGTAAAAACTGCCAAAAAGCCTCTAAACAGAAATGCTATTTATCCACAAAGATTGTACCACCAAGCAGTTCATACACCAACAGAAGCCTTTTGACAGATTTTGGAAGAGAAAGGCACAAAAAGGAATCACATTGTGAGAATACATACTGAATAAGGCTCAAAACTTTAAGCCTGGGCAGCAGTAACTTTGTGAGAAACTCCTCCAAAGGCAAGTTCTGGCCTTACAACCCAATTTATGCACATGGATGTTCAGATGTTGGAGGAGCAAAAATTACTTGCCAGATCATTTATGACAATACATACCCCTGATACTTTTTCTACTGCCAGCTGAAATCATTCAACTGATTATCACTAACCCTGTTACTCAACAAACACACATCAGGCCTCAAAAAGTTTAATTCTAACTTAATAATTGGGAATAATAAAAAGCAGGTAGTAGGTTCAAGCCTGCAAGCCATACTTGAGTCACATTAAAATATCAACACAGCTCTCAATAAAGCGTCTTTCTTACAAGCTCATGGGACAGTGCAATGCTTCTCCAATGCATTCTCTGACTCTCCAGCCCTTTTGAAGCATAAACATTCCTAAACAGTCATGCTGTTGTGGTCGGATGGCCCTCTCCTAACCTATCCTCTAAGAATCACCCTTGGCAAGCTCTTCTGGTCCCTTCCAGATCAGCTCCTCCTCTTCTGTCCTTCTGCCTTCAGCCACACACCAGGTTCTGCAGTTTGTGGCAGCCTCAGCAGCTCTTCACCCGTAGTTTCACCTACAACTCCTACTTCCCTGCAGTCCAAAGTGTCACCATTGCTCCTAATTCGTACAGTCAAGCCCTACAGTGAATCAAGCACTTTTATCCCTCTTTCTCCCCCAACCAGGCCGTTTCCCCAAAGCTTCTAATTCATCACCCCAGCACCTCTGAGCATCCACCTCAGCAAAGCACTGAGCTCCTGCACAACTGATCTTGGGTCAAAAGAGAGAACCTGCTGTGTTAAATAAGGGGGCTAAAGGATCAATCTGTGCAACCTCTGCCACAGACCTTGCAAAGATGGAACAGCAAAGTGGAATTGGATCATCTTGAATGCCAACATAGATTAGAAAAGTGCTTACCTATCACTTGGGATTAATCCGTTGCATGAAGTTGAGGGAGGCATCCTGTATTACAATGCAGTACACCTACACACACAGTGAGTGACTTCTCACACAACCCTGGCTCTCCTCCCTTATACAGGAAATATGCAGGCTTTAATTGCTTTCTATGAGTTGGCTTCAAATTTCAGTATCAACAGTTCCATCAGTTTCCCAAGCATTTGTTCCTGCAAACTCCCCAGCTTGCTCCAAAGCTTAGGAAAAAAAATTAGGCTAAAATTAAGACTCTTTTAAATTATACACGTACCTGTAAAACTAGTACGTGCTTTCATGATTTTTCATTTCAAAACACAAAACTTAAAAGCTTATCTGAGAACATCTACATTCCCAACATTACTGAAAAAGTAAAATATGTTGAAAATATTGTGAGAGCAACTGATAGAAAGATTTCCCTTTCTCCAAGATTAAAAGCATTGAGACTCGCTTTTCACAAGCATTACTGCTTAATGAGCACTGCAATCTACCACATGATGATGTTCATTTAAAAACAAATGTGAATATGAATTATTTTTCATTAGCATAGATAACTTAAAAGCTTCATGATAGGGGCAGCTTATAAAGCAGAATGTAAAACTCCAGTTGTGTTCATAGGCATTGTCCTCTTTTCTTTGTTGGAGTAGTGCCTAATATGAAGAGAACCTGCCTCCAATGGAGCTTTACCTATTACATAAACAAATCACTATAGGACAGTGTACTCCTTGTCAAGATTTGAAGGCTGCAACCACACTGTGCTATTTAACCAGCAATTCTGGCATTATAGGACGGCTTAACTCCATATGCAGTGGGACCCTTTTAATGAATGATCCTGCTGGACACGGGGCTTATTCATAATGCTCAGCCCTGGTGGTGCTCGTGGTCTTCTGACAAGCACTCCTCCTCCTTCTCCTGCTCTGC
>VZTT01077168.1:15366-38781 GCA_013400855.1 Buphagus erythrorhynchus | reverse complement strand
TGTCTTTCAAACCAAGACAGACCCTTCTGGGAGTCACATGAGAGTTGCTCAGTCAGCTACTGACCTTAATAGCGAGCATTTGGTACCCTGGTGAAACCAGCTTTGCTTGTTTTCAAGCTCGTAATATTGGATTAAGTAAAAATGTGACCATTTCCCCAAAGCTTGGTTCAGATCCTGAGCTGAGCTATGGTTTGAGCTAGGTCATTGTCACAAACCAGGCTTTTGGCCAGCAGGACCAGTCAAGAGATGTTTGCAATGTGGACATGAAGTCAACACGGGGGTTCCTTGCTTACCCATCTGAGTTCTCTGACCCAAGGAGGATCTTTGGGGCTCTTCATCCATACCCTTGCTAATCCCTTTTTGCCATTTATTGGTTCCTCTGGGCTGTAAGCTGTCAGCAGAAATCACAAGAGCTTTTGAGTTGATCTGATGTAAGACTCAGTCCAGTAACCTAAGAATACTGTGGTGGCCTCTAGCTTCCAATCTGCAGCTGAAGATCTCACCCTTCCTCCCAGAGTAATTCCTCACACCCTTTAAAACCTCCTAAGGCGCTCCCTAAAATCGCAAGAACTGAGGATGGCTGCTCTTAAAAACTGTAAAATAGACAATTTGTAGGATAATTGCCTGTGTTGTATTTCTCCCCACACAACAAAGGCAAAAGCAGCCTTACGCCATGTACCTCCCGGGCCTGGTGTAACTTGAATCCAAAAGCTATGAAGGAAATGGAAAATGTTAATAAATAATGATGTTTGAAACACAAGTCACTAAACAAACCACCAGTCCTTCTGTGTTTATTCCACTGGACAGAAAATGTCCATCTCAGTTTAAGGAAAGTAAGATCTTGGTAATAAGTATGTCTTGCGAATTAGCCTGTGTGCTGCAAGTTATTCAGAAGATAAATCAGAGAAGCTCACAGATTAACTTTTGGTAATATATTCAGAATAAAGACAACATTCCAAATAAAATCAGCACATTACTGATTACTTAATATTTCTCTGGTATGAATAACCAAGGATTTCCTCAGGGCCACTGGAATTTTAAATTGCCTTGCTTGATCCACTTAACAGCTGCCAGTTTTCCATCTGGTATTTTCCAAGTCAGACCAAGCATTTTTTTGCTCCTTACTGCATGCTCTCGGTCTGATGTGCTCTGGAAATCCTGGCCTCTTTTCCCAAATCCTGAACAGGTGATCTGCACTTTAAAAGCCCAGTAATGTCTCCCTGAAGTGTGTTGGAATTACTGTGTATATAGACCAGCTATATACAAAAACTGGAATACGTATGTTAAGACAAATGTACAAAATCTTCAGATTTTAACTTAAAAAATATTCAGGGAAAAAAAAAAGGATTTTCCAAGAAAATCTGTATGATAGTACAACTGTCTGCAACATTTCAGTGTAATACTTTAAAAGAAAGGAGAATCACTGCCTCTTCCAGGACAGCTCCATCCAAGTGCACATCCTCTAGCAGCTGGGGTAAGGGTTGAAGAGTAATACGTTATAAGCAAAGGGCTGGCCTTTTCGATAGCCCAAATACTCAACCTCTCCAAAGTTACTTAGCTCAGTTTAGGTAATTACTTCTCTCCTTTCACTCCAGCCACTGAATGCTGGCAGCCTCTGCAATATGCCAACACAGTGAAAGGTAGCTTAGGGGAAAGGAGGAAAACACTGGGATAAGGAGCTTTCCAGACTGTGGATCAGGCTTGGACTCCATTCGGTTTGTCACGGGAAAGAACACAGAGAACTGCAAAGCCTCGAGGCTTCAATTTTACAGCTCCTCTCAGAACTCCACTGCATTATCTTCTTTATTTCCCTGTGCTTCCACTTGATAGCTGGCTTAGTTTCTGACTTGGCTGGCTGATAGGTTTAGGATTAGCTCCCGGAGATCACACAACCACGCTACCCTGACTCTGGAGTTCACCTACAACAAATGGCGTGTTGGGATCCCAAACTTAAAACACACCTGTATGGGTGTCCAGAGGGCACGAGGGCAGCAAGCAGCGGGAACTGGAGTAAGCCCCCCGTTAATTTTAGATTAATGCTGGAACCCAGCACCGAGAGTTTACATATGGGTCCCGACATCTCCTTCATAGCACTGCAGTGTAGGAGAAGCGTTCAGCCAGTGTGGCTGCGGGGAATTCACAGCCGCATCCCACAGGGATCACCCCTCTCACTGCTCCGTTCTCCCCTGCAGATACCTTAACACAAAACTGCGCAGAACATCCAGCCCCTGCCGCCTGGGTGCCGTTCCCTGAGTACGGAGGTTATATCAGCAAAGAAATATCGGCCTGCCTGCGGTATTCAATTTCCATCAATTTCCCATCCGTACCCGAACTCCGGAGCCTCTAAAGGACCGGGGCCTGGGCTGCAGGACTTGGGTCAAGCCTGGCTTTTGACCGACCCCTCCTCTAGGCGGGCCCAGCGCGGGGACTGTCCCTCGCCGCGGTTCCGCCTCGATCCCCGGCCGCTCCCTCCCTTCAGCCGCCCCGCGCCCACCTCACGGGAGGAATCTTTGGTTCCCTCCCCGGCTCCCTCCGTCCCTGGCCCTGTCCTTCCCTTGCCACCGCTCTCCGGCCCTGGGGCGCTGGCAACGCCCGGGGGCGGTGGCGGAGCCACGCCCCTCCACTGACGGCCCACTCCTCGCGCCGCACCCATCCAGCGGCTTTAGGAAGCACCGCAGCCAATCGCCGGGTATCTTCTCGCTGACAGACGGCCACACTGACCTATCGAGTAACCCTCCTCACAAGGAGCCCCGCCTCCTCGGGCTCTGTGACCAGTCAGAGCAGAGGTGTAGCTGGGGGAAGAGATGAGAATCTGCGAACTCCTCTTCCCTCACCACCTCCCCCCTCCACTGCGCGAGATGATTGACAGCTGCAACACCCAATGGACTGCTGAGGGCCCGCGGCGGGGCCAATGGTACGGCGAGGGCGGGCCTCGGCGGACGGCGGGGGCGGGGGAGCGGCGGGCCGGAGTGAGGCGCGGCGCAGCACCGGCAGGAGGGCGATGGTGGCGGCGTGAGGTGCGCTGCGACCCGCGCTGTCTGCCCGGTCGGCGCGGAGAGCGGCGGGGGAGCGGTGCTCGCCATGAGCCTTTGGGAGGACAGGGACAGCCGCAGGGCGCTGCCGGCGGCGGGGCTGCTGCAGTAATGGGCAGCGGCAGCGCTGACTCTCGCCTGCCGTGTGGTGGCAGCGCGCCCGCCCGGCGGGACCGCCCGCGAGGAGCCGGCGGCAGGTGAGTGCCGCACGGGGAGCCGCCTGTCCCCTCCTTGCTCCTCGCCGGTGGCGTTTTAATTTTTAAACGGCTCCGGCTCCCGGCCAGGGGCGGGGGGCGCTGCCCCGGCGGGCTGGGCGCGGAGGTGACACGGGCTGCTGAGGCGGAGCGAGGCGCTCCTCGCCCCGGGGCTCCGTGGGGACCCCCTCTCCCGGAGGCCATTCTACTTCAGGTAGCTTCCTCTCCAGCTTTGATGCCATCCTACCCTGAGTTCTCACCGGCTGCGGCCAGCTTGTGGTTCCCTGTATTCCTGATGGAGAGGCTTTTTCCTCCGCGCCCAGCGTATACGCTGCTTTCATTTCGAGGGAGGAGACCCACCTGGGTTTCTCCTCCGTTTTCACCTCCCTGGTTTTCATTCCTCAGTGCAGGATGGAGAGACATTTCCATTTCAATATGATGCAGCGAGGAAGATGGGGAATCCTGGGTAGCCAGGACTCAGGAAATGCCCCTTCTTCTCTTGTCCTCCTCCTCAGCCTGGCACAGGCATTTGGGCAGCAACACTCCCTTTTCTGTCTTCTTTGCTGATCCTTCTCTTTGGGCAGAGAAATGAAAGCGGAGGTGTGTTAGAGGAAACAACTGTTACACCTTTTGTCGTCAAGACAAAGAACTTCATCTCCCCGTGTCCCTCTGGGTTCATATTGGCAGCACTTCAGCCACTTTGCATTGCTTCCCAGAGATGCTTCACAAGGATTTGGCGTGGCCCTGAGCTGCCCGTTTTTGTTATTGTTGCCAATGATGATGATGCTGATAATAGGATGTGTTGATATGTTCCCGAACAGTCTTGTAGTTTGAATTCTTGAAATTGCTGCAGTATATTTATTTATTTATTTTATTTGGGTTGGGGGAAGGTGGTGTGCGGATGACAACAAGAAGGGGCTATGTTCATGTGGTTGATCGTAGTTTTTTAAAACGTACGAGATCACGTGCAATTGCAGCACTTAGTATGAAGTGTTTCTCAATGCTTTCTCTCCCTGTCTTATTTGTCTTCCAGTCCTGCAGTCCTCCCTTCATCTACTCTGTGAAGAATGATGATTCCATGAGAGAACTTCCTTTCCATTATGCGTCTACTGCTACTGCATGCTGCTCCTGGCCAGTGATGAGCCATTCTGCTAGACTGGGATTTACCCTGAGGAGGGGAGAGGCAGAATATGAATTGTAGACATCCCGTCAAGTTTCTCACACACTGTTTTTACTGTGTCTGTATATAAATCTGTTAGTATCAAGCACACACGCTCTTTGAAACTTACATTGGTATTCACGCAGTTGCTGCTGTGTAAGAGGACTGGTATTTCTCACCATCATGGCTTCAGTTTGGAAAAGACTGCAGCGTGTTGGGAAACATGCATCCAAGTTCCAGTTTGTGGCCTCTTACCAGGAATTGATGGTTGAGTGCACCAAAAAATGGTAAGAAGCACCTCATGTTGCTGTAAAAAATGATGGAGTAAGTTGTTGGTGCTGAAATAGGAAGGATGTTGCTCACAGTGTATTGTGTGGTAGGTGCATTGCTCTTGCATCCCCTTACCTTCTCTTGCCAGCCCATTGCAGAAGCAGCTGCATGCATTGCTTGTCTTTCTCAGTGAGTGCTGGCTTTGCTTCATGGTTACCCTGGACCTGCTGGATTTGTTCTGTACTATTGATTTTCTAGGCTGGCATTGTTTTTACCTTGCAGAGGAGGGTACGTTTGTTAGCTCACACCTGTGACTTGATCTGGTTTTGGTTGTCGGTTTTGGGTTTTTAGTGAGGCTTTTTTGTTTGGTTTTTACTTATTTTTAAAAAAATATTTCTCATGAGCGTTTTTCCAACTGCCAATTCAACTTGGTGATGCTGAGGGTTATCTACTGACACTTGTGTTGTTTGACAGAGGCATTGGAGATCAGTTCTGGACATGGTGGTCATGGGGCATATGGATTGGATGCCCATTTTGATTTATGACTTCCTTACCTGAGGAGGTCATGTTTCTCCTTTTCCATTTTTCTTTTCCATCTTTTAACAGGAAGGAGCAAGGGGCAGGTCCTTGGGAATTGCCTTAAGGTGTTTGTTTAGTTAGACAGTAATTTTGTGCAATGGTGGTCCAGTTGGATGTCTTTGGAGCTGACTAGACAGCAGTTAATAGTGTGGGTCTGGCACATCATCCTTCCTGTGCAAAATGAGCTTAAATAAATCTGCTAGGCAGCTTTTAAATAGTCAGGGGAAGATCTCCATTATATAAATACTTAACTGTTGGTTTAGATGTTTGGAATATTGATATTACTGACATAATTCCTCACATTATGAGGAATGTGAGCATGTAGTGTCAGGGGATGAAGAAAATACTTTCCAGACCTCATGGACTGAGATGTTCAAATTGCCTTATAATAAACTGCAGCCTCCTTTCTAATACTTGGCCTTTCTTCTTGTTGGCAAGTTTGGCACTTGCATTGGCTGCTTTCGCTGGTTATGAGTAATTGCCTCTATGAATTTAAATTCTATCTCTTGGAGTAGGAAATCTCTGTCAAATATGCTGGAAGGCTGTACACTGCTCTGTATTAAAGGAGCACTGCCAGGTTAAATGTTTTGGATTTTTTTAGCGAGTTGCCTTCATGCCTAGAATGTTTAAGAAACAGAATTTTTCTAGAAGTTGAGCTTGCTTTCACGTAGTAAACTACAAATGGAAACATTGTAGAAGTTGAAGGAGGCTGTCCTCATTATCTCATGGGATCTGCTCTCTCAAAAAAGCCAGGGAGTTTTCCACAGTAATTTTAGTTGGTCAGGTTTATTTCAGCAGTTGGGTTTATTACTTATTATGTTCTGTTTGCATTAACTAGGCTGTTTTAGGTTTCATTTTCATTTTGATTCTCTCATTGCTGAGAATTTGCAGAATGCTTCAGCACTAAAGCATAAATCCTGCAGGGGAATGTTTGCTTTGGAATTGCAGCTAACCTTTCCTTGGTTTAAGAAAAAGTCATACACAAAAGTTCTCTTGTGAATTATCTTATTATTTTAGAAACAGGCAGACTATTGGTTAATCATAACTGAGAGTGCCCACCTAGCAAAATGTCTGTGTGTGAAGTAGTGAGAGCCACTCAAAACCTCAGATATGCAACTAATTTTTTGCAAAAAGGTCATCCTTCTGAATCTTCATTTTACATTCTTGAGTTTAAATATAGACAAGATCAGTGCTTGTGTTGGTTATTACAAAAGAACAGTATGGTGGTGAAATGTGGATGAATTCTAGGAAAAATCACAATAGAGGAAAACATAACTCATAAAGTCCTTTGACTGTAAGCTTTTTGATTCTGCTTCCTGTTATTTTGAGAACCTTAACAAAAATGTTCTTTAAGCATGCAACCTAAAAAATTCTGTTTCTGCTGTAAATTGAACTTCATAAGTCAAACTTATATAGAAACGAAGGGTTAAATATTTATGTATTCTGAGAGCCTTCAACTAAGTGTTTCCGTAACTTTGGAGAAGATACAGTTTCTGTGCATGCTGACAGGATCACTCCTTCGTCTATTCCTAAGTCCTGCCTCTGAGTTTTGCCCATGTGAGAACAAAACACAAGAAATGAACTCCATATGCTGTTCTTGCTGAAAGCACTCAATGTATATTAAGTGTCAGTGCTGTAGTCTGTAGTTTGTTTGATTGAAATGTAGTAAGCAGTAAGTTATTTTAATGTACTGGCATTTTAACAATGCAGTGTTTCTGGAGGAAAAGAATGCTCCATTCATGTTTTAAAGTAAATGACAGCACAGTCATAAACACACTGGAACTAAGAAGTGTCTGTGAGCAAGGATTGTGCATGACCAAAACAGGCTGCGTGCCTCTTCATGAGCTGCTGTCTTCTGTTAGGTTTGCATTTGTCTGACTGTTCAGAAAATGACTCGTGTGTTAGAATATTTTTGTACTGATTGTGGATGGTTTGCAAGGTTGGGTGAATTTCTGGTTGGCTTTAATACACTTTGTTTCCTCTGGAATTGTATTGATTGGAGGGCTTTTTTTTTTGTTTTGTTTTGTTTTGTTTTAAACTTGTAGGGTTTTTTAGTTTTGTTTTAAATTTAGAGCATAGGTCCTGCACTTTTTTTTCTGGCATTCTCCTGGCAATGTGAGAAGTTGCCACTGCTGTGGTGTTGCTGCTTCACTTTTTAAAAGGATTATCTATAGGAACAGCAGCATTTGGCCAGATTGGGCTGAAACCTTTCCTTGCTTTTTCTTCTGTCTTTAATTTCTGATTCTTGTCCCTGCTAATGCTTACAGACAGCCGCTCTCAAATGCTTGTTTTTCATTGGTGGTTTGTCTGGGGGAGATAGGTTGTGATGGAGTGTCCAGTGTTGTCACTGTTTCTTATTTTTCAGATAATTAACAGGACTGAGTCACTTCTGTGGCATTTTGGCAGCTCCCACTGACCCAGACCTAATTATTGTGGCTGCTCGGTACCTTTGAAAAATTGAACAGTTGGTTTATTTAGAACCTTTCATTAAAAATAAATAAATAAACAGATGTAGTCTTGGTCTTTAGTATGGATTAGTGACTCCTGCTACTGCAAAAACATAGTACTTTACATTAATCATATAAGCAGTTGATTTTTTTGAAAGGTGCTTGCTTGAAAGTGCTGGAGTGTGTCATCCTCTATTTACCCTTGGACTAAGCTGGGGCAGCTCAGGATTTTCCACACAGCCTCACCAGTGAACTGCAGCCTTGGCCTGAAAGGACCACGTGTGATACGAGGGAGTTAATTCAGTGCTTATCCTTAGTGCAGCATCATTGACTAAAACCAGAAATCAGACTCATTCATTTTGCTTAGGCTTCACAGAAACAGCTATATTTCCTTCTCTGTGCTGTGAGGGCAGAGGGTTGCTGTGTTCAGCAGGAGCATGCTGGGTGTCCCTGGCAGGTAGAATGCTGTGATTTGTGCAGGGGACCCAGTTCAGTTGCCTGAACACTGGTGTCAGGCCCTGTTTCGGATGTCTTTGGGTTTACTGCCAGTCCCAGCTGCCAGTTTGAAGAAGCCCAGGTCTCCTGTTGATCCTGGTTCAAGCTGCCAGCCCAGCATGAATCTCTGTGTACCCTGGGGCTGCCCAGCTGCTGGAGGCCTCTGTTCAGGCTGCTGAGTCAAGGCTTGTCCAAGATCCAGGCTCAGCAGAGGAGGAAACTTCTCCTTTGGACCAGAGATCAGTTCCAGTATTTGAACCTGAAGCTTTGATAGCAGTTTGATAGAGCTGCTGAAGCATCTACTGCTGAACACATGAGCTCTTAAGGTGGCTTTTTTGTTTCCTTATTGTGGGATATCTCACAAGTCAAGGACTCAATAGAGGCTTCAAATGTAATACTGACTGGTTTCCACAAAGAATGGCTGAACTTCAAGAGTTGAGGTTGCGATGTTCCTAACTTGTCATTGTTCATTGCATGCTTTTATGAGCAAGAAAGCTGCTCACCTGAACATAGGTGCTAACTGCTTACAAAGGCTGGAAAAGAGTAAACATAGGGGCTTTTATACAGGATTTGTGTTCAGGAGTTGCTTTAGAGATAAATAAACATTATTTTGTTCCATGTTTGTAATGTCTGTCATCTCTTACATGAACTGCTTTGCTTTTAAATCCTGCTTACAAATACAGTGAGCCATGATGTTTAAAAGGGTTAAATTTCATATGTTCAGAAGTTTTAACTGGATAGGCTTCATGTCCATGAAGCAAGTTTCCTATTTTCATATTGATTAGGTATGGTTCTTTCTTTTCAAGTACACATATTTCTGTTTTGGAAATGAAGTAAGGCTTAATTTTTTTTTCCTCCCCGAAAGGCTTTAGCCATCTGTTTTCCTCTTCTATTGTAGTTTAATAACTGGATGCTGCAGGAGTTTTAAGATTTGCATTGTGCATGGGAGAGAAATGAGCTTTTTGAGATTCCACGATTCACACTGAAGTGCTTGCCTTCTGCTTGCTGCTTTCCAGCAAACCCATCAGTGCCGAAGGCCACCAAAAGAAGTGGGCTTAACTGGTTGCTGTAGAATCCTTGTTTGCCTGCATGGGGTCAGGCTGTCACATTGCTCAATTAATTTTCTTGCTTTGTATGGTTATTAGAGAGGATTTAATGAGTACCTAAGTGCATTTGACTATAAAGGATGATCATATTGAATCTCTTTGAATTAGTTTTGCTGTGCTGTTGTGTCATGGGCTTGCTCTGCAGAGTTTTTTATCAGATTGGAGTGTTGCTGATACGGGTGTACTGTAGCATGTATACCTTGTGCAAGGAAAGCACCATGCAATTTCTCTTGTGTTTTATCTTCTGTTCTTCTCAATGAAATTGTACTCTGTCCTTATAGTTTTTATTGAGTTCTGATTCCACACTAAATAATCTCCATTTACAAATACACTTCAGCATTTTCTTTGCCATTAATTTCTGGTTTTGACTGAGGATTTTTTGAGGGCTTAAATTGTGTGTCAAACATACTCTTTCCAAATAATCACCACCAGCTGCCTTACAGCTGTCTTCCCCCTTTCTTTTGGCAGTCAATTAAAACACATTTACTGTCCACACACAAAAGCAATTCTCTGTCACTTTGCTTCTCTCTTCTTTGTATCAAAAAGAAAACACTTCATTGCGGAAACCTAGATTTGCTCCTATGGACTCTGCCTGACTTCTGTTCGGAGGCTATCTACCAATCCCAACTCCTTAATGCCAGCTTCTTTCCTTCCCTACCTTGACAAACTCCACTCCTGACCTTTTTTACAGCCTCAGGTCTGTTCCATGGACCACAAATTAGGGATTTCTCATCAAAGTTGCTGTCTGCATATTGGCAGCAAAGAAATTTCAGTAGGAAAGGTACGGGTGTTTCTGAAGTCTTTCTTGCTGATGACTTTTTAGGTTGTCAGTGCCGCACATTTATACCCATTTTCTATTTGCAGCAATGTTTTAAGAGTGATTGTGGTCCTGTGTCCAGTTTCTAAAAGAATGCATTGATAGATGCAGGCACAAAGTTTAGTATCTGTAGGGTAGAAAGATTTGGCATAAATACTTGTTCTGAATTCTGTTTGTCTCTGAAAGACACATTTATTTTCAGCAATTCCTTGTTTTCTGTCCTAGCAGTAACAATAAGAATTGGCAAAAGCAGAAAATGTTCAATTATATCCAGGTGTAGACAAATTTTATTTCAATAGTCAGAGTTGTGAAGATGTCTCCTTGAATGAATAGAATACACTACCTTATGTTCTAACATAGCTTTATTTTTGTGAGAGAAATTGTGTGTGTGCATAACTTCCTCACAGAGCTTTTGGAACAAATAAAACCTTGCTTTGTACCTACAGGCACTGTGGTGCACACATGCAGTAAAGAAAGTGTGCTGTTCATTTGAACCCAGTGGACTTGAACTGCAATAAAGATTTAATTTTTTTTTTTTAGGATTGGATCCTTGTGAATATTCTTTTCAGCTCTTTGTGCTATGAGGTGAAATAAAATAAAGTATTATGAAGTAATGTAGGCCTCATATGAGCTAAGTCTGCCATCTCTTAGACTGCTCAGACTGTCTAGTGCCAGTCTGTTGCTTCAATTAGTTTTCAATTGGTTGGAGAGAGCTGAAGTCCCTTTCAGAGTTTAGTGTGAATAAGGAGAGAAGGAGGAGGAGGAGGCTAGTAAGGTTGACTAAATCTGAGGAAACTCTTCTTATAAAACAAACTCTTCAGCTACGGTAGTAAAAGCATTCTGCTTGGGTGCCTTTATGAGAATATGGGGGTGGGTGTGTGTGTGCTTATTTACTTCTAAAAGCTTTCCCAGTTTACTCTGAGGAGTGTGTGAAGTGTGTGTTTGTTTCCCTTGCCCCTCTCTCTCCTTTCACTCCTTGGGGTAGAAGCTAGCCCTGGCAGGCTGTTTGCTACCTTGTGGGACACTCCTTGAGCTACCATCTGCACAAAGTCTGTCTTGTGTGTCCTGGAGTGGACTCTGAAACGCAGGAACTGTGCAGATGAACTTTTGTTCCTTATTTTAAGATATGCGCGGAGCAGCAGGGTAAATAAAGCTCTCCTTGTTTTATTCCTCCTGTCTTTATTTGAAAAATGTCTTTCTGCAGCGTACAGTTTCTGTAAGTTCACCAGAGGCTCTCATTTGGAAGCTGTGTGTTTTGGCAGTTGAGTTACAGGGTAGCTGTGGCTTTTGGCACCTGGAGAGGCGTTGCAGGGATTTGGGAGCTGTGGGTTAAGGACGAGCTAAAATTAGTAGAACCATAACTAACATTGCTGATGTCTAAGGCTCTGACTCATGAGGTTTTCTGGATTCAGGAGTGGAGCGGGATGTCACTGTCCCTAAGCAGCAGTTGTGTTGTGCCCTGAAGCAGAGGCAGGGTGACAGTGAGGCTGCGAGGTGTGTTAGTATTAAGTGCCATCAACTTCAGCTCCCATTTGTGAGGCGAATGTGAACTGCAGCAGTTGAGGAAAAGACACACCTCCCTTATGCTGCCCTGATGCAATGGGGAGGAAAATCTGCCAGAGCGGTGAAATGAACCACAGCTGCAGGCAAGAGCATCTTAGAGTGCTTCAGCTAAATCACCTAGAGTCAGTGCCCTGTGCTGTCACTGTAGGGCTTCAAAGTGCACAAGCTTTTGAGATGAATCAGAAGTGCATGCCCTTCTGAACTACAGTTTCTAGCTGCCACAAACCTGTAAATATGACCAGTGCAGAAGTAATTCTCATTTGCCTGTTGAGGCTCTCTTTGTAGTGGAGAGTCATTACTGGGGCTTCTTTTTGTTTCTAATTTATTATTATTTAAGGAGACTTTCTTGAGGATTACTCCAAAGCTGTGGCCAGGCTCTGCAGCTGCTTAACTGTCTGCAGCTGCTGAGCTGCAGTTTCTGTGGCTCTGTGTATTTATTTTAGCACAAACTGGTTTTGGCTTTTATTTCATGTGCACGCTCCTGCAGTTGTTCTGTGGGCTTTGTTTTGGGTGAGCTGCTGTATCAGCTTAACAGCACACAAGCAGCTCTGACTTTCATTTCTAATGGATCTGTTTTGAAAAACTATTTTGGTGCTGACCAAACATCACAAGGGAAAAATAATTTCTAGTTCCAGGAACAACTGAATTAGAGCAATCCAGGGTGTTTTAAGACTCTCTCGTACCACATCAGTTTTGGCTCCTATATTACTGCTGCTCATTTCCTGTGTGCCACCTCCACAAGCACAAGTAAGGAGCAGTCACCCTTCATGTTCAGTGGCTTCTTTTCTCTTCCAAGAAGTGCTATTTGCTGCCTTGCTGCTGTAGGACAGGTCAGAGCTGTCTGGGGCTGCTGGATGGGTGGCACTGGCTGCTGTGGTGGGAGATGTGGATTCTGATGGGTGTGCAGTTTTGCTGGGAGTGTTTCTTCATCTGCTCCTGTTAGAACAAGCCCTTTCTCTTTTCACCTTTCACCTAGGCCAGGCAGACGACATTCCCTAAGTCAGCTCTTCCATTAGAGCTGCCTGATGCCCTAGGACGATAGCTGTCCTGACCTTTCTTTAGGGCTAAACTGATGCAGTGATGTCTCTGCTGTTACATCAGATGTCATACACTAACTTTCCTCTCCCAGCTGTTCTTGGGAAGAGTATTTGCATAGCCAGTATTGTTAATACCAAAAGTTGTATTGAATAAAGTAACTGGAGAATCTGGATTATTGAATCCAGTTGGCAGCACGCTCTACTCTGCCACTCAGTGAGTACTGTGAATTTCCTTGACTTTCAGTGTCTGCTCATTGAGTAAACTCTGAATCCCTTTGTTTATGTCAGTACACAGGAAGAAATTCAAAAGAACAAAAAAAAGAGCTGTCAAAGCTTTTATTTTCCAGCAAATATCTAACTCATATCTGTTAATTTCTAAACCAACCTGTTGCTGATTTATCTTTATTTTATTAGCAGAGGATTTAACAGCTCCAGGTGACACCTGACATGGTTATAGCTCTGAGTTACAGCTCTGGCCACCCTGACAGGTGGGCAAATCTATTTGGCTGTGTTTTCTGGCTGTACCTGTCTTTTGTCAGTTGTGTCTCTTGGAAAACTGATTTAGTGGTTTGTCATTTCCGGTAGGTAACTTGAGCAATAGCTGTATAAAGCTGTGAAAAATTTCAAGAGAACAAGATTTTTAAACTTCTTTTTCTCTTCAAGAGCAGATCTTAACTGGATGGAGTGCTTGGAGTAAGTGTCTCTTGAGTGAGTGAATTCCCCTTGCATTCCTTCATCTTTGACATGTAAGAAAATTCTAAGAATGAGAAAGGCCTGACCCATTTTTTACCACTTCCTCTCATACCACAAAAATTGAAAGAATTCATAACAGCGTTACTTGGTTTTGAGGCATATTTAGGATGGCTTTTGTTTACTGTTAACATTTTTTGAAAGATACGTTTAAAAAATAAAATGGTGTTTTCACACCCCTTCCCCCCCTTTTTTTGGGGATTTGTGCATGTGGGAAAGGGAATAATGGATTGTAAGCTCTCCTTTTATTTTTTTGTTTGTTGGTGTTTTTTTTGTCTTTACTGCTAAAATGGTTTACTTTCTTCCCTGTAGATGGCTGTTCTGAACTCCAGTGTCCACATATCCATTCAAGATACTGGGACAGACAGTCTTAAAGCAATAAAGGAATTATTTCCTTTTCCATAGATTCCTTTTTTTCCCTATGCTAAGTAGGATTTGATTTTAAAAAAAAATTAGCTGAAGGCTCACCAAGAGTAATCTTAACACCCTGGATTTTCATAGCCACTGATGTAATCAAGGTATGTTTTGCTGGAGGATTGAGAGTATGTGATCACCCCTAGTGCTAGAATTATAAACGTGCAGGGCTTGAGATATGGTGCTTTCTTTAGTCTGTGACTGTAAGACTGTCCTGTCAGCTGGGCAGTGGGGGGGAAAGGCAACTTTTCCTTCCTGCCCCCATACATCCTTCCCTCTTTTCTGGAAAGAAAAGCTGAAAGCCTGAAGCTGCTGCCAGGAGAGCGCTAGAGTAGGGCCCTACAGAGAGCTGGGGGTGAGGGACTGCCCCTGACACATCACCTGCTACCTGTGGGGCTGTGGCAGCCCCTGTGCCCCACTGCCCTGTCAGAACCTGCCACAGCTCCACACCAGCAGTGCTGCTGCTATTCCAGAGAGCCAGGACACCCGTTTTCTCCAGGCATACAACACAGTCATGGTTGATGGGTCCATGCTGTCAGTGGTTATGACAAGTTTTCTGCTGTGTTGTTGGTTTTGAACCTTGGACCTCTCCCTTCTTTTTAGCTTTGCTTCATAGAGGGCAAGGGTTTTATTGTGATGTTAAAACACACCTGAGTTTTCTGTCTGGCCAGCAAATTCAGCGTTGCATTGGAAAGTTTCAGCAGGCAATTTCAACTAAGGTTTGCAGGGGTGGAAACCTGCAGCTATTATTTCCATGGGTTGTGTGACAAAGGGCCTCTGGATAGAAGAGAGGAGTCTTGGTCAGACCCTATGGCTGTAGGTAAAAATCCAGTACCTTCACCTTTTATTAGACACTGGAGAATCTGCAAGGGCAAAAGCTGCTGGCTGCCCAGCCTCTTTCCCTATGCCTGGAACTAGGGTTTGTGTCAGTTTGTGCTTCCACGTGGCCATTTGTGCAGTGTATTTTTGGAGCAGGGAGCTGCTAGATACATTTCTGTGTTTCTCTTCTCCCCATCTGTTCCTGGAGCCACCTCCTGCTCTAGCTGCCTCAGGAGAAGCTGTATTGCAAGGGAAAATGGCAGTAAAAGCAGGAATTGCCTGCATTTTCAGTGCTGGGTGTTATCTGACCCATCAGCAGTCACTTCAGTATTGCTGGTAATGGCTAATGTTCTAGTACAGTAGCAAGTGACAGTGCAGTCCCTTGTCTCCCTCCCTGTTGCTCTACTGGAAACCAGAATATGGATATTTTTGCCCATAGATTCATTCTTGTTGTCTGGAGTGGACCCTAATATAGCATTTACAGTACACAAAGTCTGCTTCCTCCTGGAGAAAAAAATGCTGACTTCAGTAAATAAATTTATTTCACACGAACTTGTTCTTAGGGAACTATATCATATGCTGTAGGGGGAAGAATAATACTGCTACTTTTAGCAACAGCTGTTAAAAGGAAGATGCTTACTTGACTTGCAGTTAATGGTAAAGTCAACAAAGTGTAATTTAAAAAAAAGAAAATAATCTTGAGCTATTCTTGACTATAGGAAGACTGCAATTTATCCTGATTTGTTTGTGTTCACCTCATTGTGAGAACTGTCAGTACCTCTTAGAGTTGACAACCCCATTAATACCTAGAGAAGCAGAAACCTGCTTCCTTGTTAACCTCAAAGAATGAGTGTTCTGCCCTTGTCTTCCTCCCGTGCTGTGCCATAGATGACCTTAGAGGAGCCTTGGTTGGTCTTCAATGGGGTTGGTTTCTTCTTTGCTGCCCTAGAAAGCCTTTAAAAATGGTCAGCCTTGCGTCTTTTTCATGGAATATTCACCTTCTTGTTTCAGCGTTGCTTAGAGATAGGCAGGATGGGCTGTGAGGTGATCTGAGCTGGTGGGGAAACAGCAGGGGAGTGAGGAGCAGAATGTAAGGCTTTTCTCCCTGTTTGAATGTCTTCTGGTCTGTGTGTACAGGGTAAACAAAGCAGATCCTGATGGGTTTGGAGCTACAAAAACAGAGACTTAAATATGAGCAACCAGTGTGTGAAACAAAAATAATTGTTTCAGAGAACAGCCACAGAGCCTTCTTGTGTTTCTGCCAACATCATCTCTGATTAGCTTGGGTTTTATTGGTGGGATCTTAACTCCTTATACTGAACATCCCTTCCAGCAAAGAAATTAAGATGGGGAGAAGTTTCTGGAAGCTGGTAACACATGACAAAGAAGTGTCACCTTTTCATAATAAGTACAAATATATAGTTCAAGATGTGGTGCATATATGTAAAATCAATGTATGTAATGGAACCATCTTAAGAGAATGGAAAGCCTGGATGCTGATGGTAAATAGCAAAAGGACTGGCTGTTGCTAGTAAGTGACATATTTGGTCTACCCTTGGTAGACCCTACTCTGGGAGACTTCCAGGTGTGCTGTGGTGCACATGGGCTGAGCAGGGCCAGAAATCTCACTTTCCTTACAACCTCAAGCCTTCTTGCTGGTAATTAAGTAACTTTGAAATAGTGAAGCTTTTTATGTTGCTGAAATACTCAAAATTGTAGCAGGTCCCCAGGCCTTTGTTCTTTCATTGAATACAATCCCCATAATCAGCTGTAATCAGATTTTTGTGTTTTATTCAGGCAGATGTTTGCTGACCCAGGCCATGGAAAATTCTTATGACAGTGTACCCTCTTTAAAATGGGAACTCACTGTGTCATGTTGAGCTTTCAGACTTGATTTCGCTGAACAAGCAGGGGGTACATATGTGTGCTTGGACCTTGTCTGTAGGCAGCAGCTCCACTGTTTTACTGTGCCTGAGCAATCATACATGTCACACAACACCCATCCTTCCCTTTGGCTTTGCCAAATAGATATGAGTGCTTCAATTTCATAATTCATTATAATCAAAGTTCTTTCAGAGACTGTTTTAAAAGGGATGTTCCATCTTCTCTTGGTGAATGCTAATTAGGATTTCACCTCTTTTTGAGTGAGTGTGATAGTAACAATCATACAGTGAATGAAGAAATCTAAGTTTAAAGCATTCTGGGAATTATTTTCTGTGCTGAATGAAAACAAACTGCTTTATTTAAATATTTTTACCTTTAAGGTACAGGTAGAGAAAGTCTGGCTATTGATATGATATTAAAAAATTCCGAGTATTCTTTTTATAACATTTTCTAAGACTTAAAGCTTTGCAAATAAAACTGCAGTATGTGTCAAGCCTTCCCCTATGCAGTTTTACTCAGTTCAAATTGATGCTTCAATATCTTCAAGCTGATGCATCCTTTTATTGTCATCACATTGTATTTTCTTCACTGTATCTGTGTATACGGTTTTCCATACTGGTGCCATGTTCCGGTTTCCAGGTGGCTGATGTGAAAAGGGGAGGAATAATGCAGTATACACAATATACACGTGTGCTGTGGGAGTTTAATTTTTTTTCTATCCCAATGCAAGTTCCCAGTTGCATCAAAGAAATTGCAAACAGTGTTCTCTGTGTTCTCTGTCTCTCTTCAGATGCAGCCAGAAGCAGCAGAATGATTTTTCAGAATACTGAAACTAGAAGAGCTTGCAAAACATACAGGCTTGCAGTTACTAAAAAGAATAGTAAAAGTTATTCTTGTTTCTTATGTAAATAGCTCTGTGTCAGTCCGTTTAGCATCTTCCTTTTTTCAGAGCAGACTTGATAAATTTTGTGCATTTTTTTCTATTTAGGTATTTTTTACTTTGAGGGTGAAATAAAGTCTTTGCTTCTCTTTCTCCTGGAGTGTGGTCTAATGGTAGAAACAAAAGTCAGAAAATCCTGGTTCTGCACTAGGCTTCCTTTCAACTTCCCTTGTAACTGTGCAGAAAAGGCATCTTTTCTATCACTCCTTAATTTGAGTGCACAAATCATCTTTCATCAACTTTTCTACATTTTTACATCCACAGTTACTTACAAGCAGGATTTATATCTCCTGTTAAAGGCCAGATGGTAGCAGCTCTCTGTTCAGTGGTAATGGTGTAAAACTACAAAATGGCACTTTGCTCTGTGGAAATAAAGTGCTAATGATTTCTCTGCACAAAAATTCTGCAGCCGCATAGCTCTATTACTAACCCAGTCTTACAAGACTGATGCGTGGTAGAGAAAAATGATCCCTGTTTTATGTCTCTGAAACTGAGATACAGAGAAATTATGCAGAAGGTGCAAGAAACACTCTCTGTACTGATAGGAATTGTATGAGTGCAGATTTGATAGCAACATGCTACATAACTGAAGAAAAAACTGCAAGTTATGCTTTACAAACTTAAGAGTGGCCCCTCCCTTTCTCTTTTTTCAATATGAATCATGTTAATAAGTATTAATAAGTATTTATAAGTGTGTTTGGTCAGAGTGGAAACTGTTGTAAATCACAGTATCGAGGTTAGCAGGACCAGTGAAGCAGAGTACATGAGGAAAAATGGGACAGATAACTCTGGAGGGGAGATGACCAGTGATCATTGATCTACAGTTACTGGTTTTTGGAAGGTTTTTGTTGTGGGGAAGGTTTTTTGTTTATTTTCTGTTTGCTTTTCAAATTGCACATCCAAGGAGTGATGTGTAATTAAGAGTATGTATACACACTGTCTGGATTAGAATTGCTGATTTCTTTTTATTTTTTTTTCCCTCTCTGCATTGCTGTAGAATTTATTCTGTAATTTATTTTCTGCTTGGACTTTGCATTATAGCTTTTTCTTTCATATCACATCCATGAAATTGGTCCCAAAATGTAATGCTTGTGGAAGAGAGAATGTGAATATGGTGGGGGTGGGGGGAGAGAGACATTTTATTTCCTACCCTTAAAAAAATGCCAAGAAATTAATGTAGTGTGTTTGTTGCTATTATTTTACTTGTTTGTTGCTCCGGCATATCTGTCCTGTGACTTACTGTAGGAAGAGATAGGGTAGCACATGAGACATTTGAAATATTTATGAGGCTGAACTGCCAGAATGGCTCTGAGTTTGGTCAGAGACAGACTATAGTTTTGCCTCTTGACTCTCTTGGGAGAAGCAAACCCCCATCACCATTCAGAATCACCAGTCTGGTTTGTGGCTGATTCTTGAAGCCCAGGATTGTACAGAAATCAAATGCTTCAAAGGCAGAAGGAAAACGTAGGTACTTGTTGTATGTCTGGTGCTGTTAATGTGATGAAGCTAGCCATGTGCCATCTTTATTTTCCTGTTTTTTTTCTCTTTGACTGAACTCCTTTTTCTTTGCATTGTTAGATTTCTTTGCATTTTCAGCAATGTGAGGTGATGTTGCAAAAGCCAATGTCTGGCTCTGGTTTACACTTGGACTTCATTTTCTCTAAAACACTTATTTCCATTGGCTTTGAAGTTTGAGGGTTTCAGTGGCCCAAAACATCTTTGCCCATTAACTGCACTGAAGTGAGTGAGTAAATTCACACCTCATTTGGTGCTGTATTGCTTGGCTGGCTGCAGAACAAACAAACACAAGCCCTGTATATGTCAAAACTGACCATCGGCTGAACAGCCAGAGCAAAGAGAAATAAACCTCCTGACCTCCCTGTAGGGGAAGGGGCTGAAGGCTTTGGCCTGCCAGGTCTCCTGTCTGCCTTTGCCCGAGTTGGGTCCAGCTGAAGCTGCAGTGCTGAGCACAGAAGTTTCACTTCCTCAGATGGACAGCTTTGGGGAAGGAAAGTGGCTGAGAAGATGTTGGTGCTGCACGGGGTAGTGAGTGAATCGGCAAGAACTCGCTGTGCCAGTGCCCATCTGTCAAAGCTGGAGGGACAAGGTTGAGTTAACAGATCGAGCTGAGATAAATATTCTGTGTAAGGTCTTGTCGGTGCTCAGAAAGTAGAAGAGTTAAGGAGAGCTGACTTAAGGCATGAGGTGCATAAATAAAGCCTTGCTGAATACACTCGATTCAAGAGGTTTGCTCATCACTGTGGGAGCCTTAATTTTCCTGAGTGCTGCTTCATGGGCCTGCCCTTTCTCTTGGAAGCTGTGTGGTGCTGCAGTGGGGGTGAGCACGTGTGTGCAGTGCTGGCCCTGCCAAGCCTGGCCTTCCATCTGAATGCTCCAGAAGGAAATATGTAAAAATTTAGCAGACTTCAACTTTTGAGCCTTGTTTGTTTTAAAGATGAAAAGTGCATTTTATGTAAAATATGCTGAAATATGTGGAAAATCTTATTTTGCAGAATCCAAGGAGTTTGTGTTCCCACGCATCTCTGTTGTCTGTGTTGATGATTCTGCACATAGCTGGTTTTCCCCCCCAGTGCTCTCTGTGAACTGTGCCCAGCTAAAATTGATTCTCATTCCCTTGATGGTTAGTTTGCAGAGTGGATTTTATTCATTTGGCTTCTTTGACCTTAACTAGACAAATGTATTCCTATTTGAAATGGAATAATTTACAGCAAGTTACCATAATTTCATTTACTGTAATACCCTTCTAAAAGCTTGAAATTAAAATTTTTCCTCCTGTTTATCCTCACTTAGTACTAGATTCTGCAGCCCTTAATCTGGTAGGAGGTGTGTGCCTTTCACTGTAAGGACACTGTTCCTCACTTGGCACAACAAGGTGTTGCAGTAGGTTTGAGAGGCTTTGTCTTTTACTCTCAGTGGATAGCTCTCATCCCTTTGCCAGATTAAAAGTATATTTTCCTCCAGAAACCAGTCTAGCTTCCCTTTTTATTCACCTTTCTGCTTCCAAGGAGACCCTGCTTTACACACCAGACACATTTGTACTTACAGATAAAAAATTTTTGAATTAGAGTAAAATTGAAATCTAGGGTGAGACAAAATACTTAATCTTTTAAGCTGTATGCACTGTGGGATAAAGTGACTCTCTCTTTATCCCTTTGCCTCATTTAATGGTACAAGACTGGAATCCAGCCTGCAAGATATCAAATCCACATAATGAAAAATCTGGCCAGCACCCAGGTGTCTTCTGTGGCTGAAGACGTTGCTTTACAATTACCACATGGTACAGCCCTTCAGCTGTGTAAAGAAGCCAGCAGACTAAAACACAACCAGGCATTTCACAATAGCACGGAAAAGGTACAGGTTCTGTCTGTTTTAAGCCGAGCTAAAATACCAACCATGACAGCACAGAAAGAGAGAAGTAACCAAGGCAGTGGCTGGCTTTAGTCCTAGTCTCTAGTCTTTAATAAAGGTGTTTAGTCTTAGTCTCTTAGTCTTTAGTCTTTGTCTCCAGTTAAAAATTTGACTTTGAAGGAGTTGATATTTGTGTCTGTGTCTTCATTGGGAATATCAGTAAGGACAGGACAGTGTTAATTTTTAGCAGCTTAAATCTCAAAATTCTGTGTACATAAAGGAGCTTGAGGAGTGTCCTGGTGATTATTAGTAACCAGAGTGGGTACAGCCTGGTGTACTGAAAAAAAAGTGAAGGACCACTACGCAGTTCCTTCTGTAGGGAGCTGGGACAAAGGGCTGCCAGGCTCTGTTGGTGGGAGAGCCTGACTGGAGTGAAAGCTAGCTGTAAGAGAAAAATATTTTATAGGAAGATTATTTTCAAAAATACCAACAGAAAAACCTGTTTGACTGAGAGGTACTATTTCTTTGTGTGTTTTTAGTATCAGCATGGATTCAGCTATAATGTAGGTACTGTAGGTTTACTTTTTTAACTGAAAACCATGCTTAAAGCAGTCAGAATAAATATGCTGTTACTTTCCAGTTTGCTGGTCTTGAAATGAATAGTTAAAATCCAGTTCAAATTGCTGCTAGGCATCTGACAAGCAGCAGTTATTGCCAAAATCTGTCTAGGTCCTTGATTGTTGCTGTTCTTAGGTGATTTTTGGGTCTTGGAAAAGCAATGTTTCATCAATTGTATCTGCAAAGAATGAAGTTTGTATTTCAAAAATTTTCCAGTTTTTAAAAGCTGTAAGGGTCTTTTTTTGTTGGTTTTTTGTTTGTTTGTTTGTTTTGTTTTGTTTTTTTGTTTGTTTGTTTTTTGTTTGTTTGTTGTTTTGTTTTTTTTTTTTTTTACATTTTAAAATAGAAATAGTGGTCTTTCAGTTAGGCTGGTTTTGTTGGTTGGTTTTTTTGTTTGAGTTTTTTTGTTGTTTTTGTTTTTTGGGGGTTTTTGGGTTTTTTTGTTAGTTTGTTGTTTTGGTTTTTCCATTTTTGTTTTCAGTTTGTTTTTTACCATATCAAACCCCTAATGCTGGCAGGAGGTTTTGCTTTGTCTGAAATTTTCATGAATAAACACATTTTTTTTTCTTAGCTAATACTTGCTGCTAGGTATAAGCAATGGGTGTTACTTTGAGGGCATTAATTAAAAGGCTTGGTCAGTTTTAACTTCCTAAAAATGATACAAAATTTTAGACTTTGGGTGTACAAAGAACTGTTGAGCTATAAATGGAAATAATCTCTGTTGTTTTTGAGATTGACTTCTGTAATCAGAAGTGGCAACTTTTGTTTCAGGAGGCAGCTTTGAAGCAGGGTAACAACTTATTTAAACAGATTGAGCTAGAAGAGAAAGAATCATTCTAATCTTGCAGTCTTTGGAATGGTTATTTAGCTGCAAATACTGATCAAATAATTTTACTTCTTATGTCCCTACCTCCATGTTAAAACAGCTCTTGAAAGATCACCAGCATGAAATGGGGCATCTCATGGGAAATGATCATGGCAGTTTCCAGTTCCCTGGAAACCACATACAAAAATCTTGTAAATCTAGTAATTTTTTCATTAACATGCAAGAAAATCATAGCTTTGATGTTGACAACCATCTACATATAGCTTACTGCTGCTAAATTTGCCACGTTTGCTCATTTTCAATTTTTACATTTTGACAGTCTCACTAAGCTTGAAGAAGATGAGGTCAGTTGAGGCTCTGGGTTTTTTTGCTTTGCTTGGTGTGTAAATGTGTGAGTTTGGTTGGGACCCAAGTTTCAGTGCAAGATTCTTGTGTTTCTCTGTGGTGTTTTGAGGCTGTGCCTGCTTCAGAGATTTGCAGTAGCCAGGGCGTTATTGCATTTGGTAAAATGTTCTGGTTTTGTGACCCTGGAGGGTGGCAGGAAGATGTGTTGCTTCCAAGAGTGTTCCTCCCAGGAACTGGGTGCTTTGCTGATAGCAGGTGATTCAGTCCTGCTTGGTCATACAGGCAAGGCGATGCCAGAATCAAGGCAGAGAAAGCAGTTCAAGATCTCATCCTTCACCTTCCTTCCCCAGAAGTGGGTTCATACTGCTTGATGCCATGTCTCTTGTGGCTGTGGCCGAGAGCACCTGGCAATATTTGCAAAGTCTAGTCTCTTGGGCAGCAACAGGGCAAAGGAGCTAGCACACCACGCCATGGTTTCACTAGGCNTGCTGATAGCAGGTGATTCAGTCCTGCTTGGTCATACAGGCAAGGCGATGCCAGAATCAAGGCAGAGAAAGCAGTTCAAGATCTCATCCTTCACCTTCCTTCCCCAGAAGTGGGTTCATACTGCTTGATGCCATGTCTCTTGTGGCTGTGGCCGAGAGCACCTGGCAATATTTGCAAAGTCTAGTCTCTTGGGCAGCAACAGGGCAAAGGAGCTAGCACACCACGCCATGGTTTCACTAGGCTCTCTCCAGCCCCTCCCCCCCCC
>VZTT01077168.1:0-13787 GCA_013400855.1 Buphagus erythrorhynchus | reverse complement strand
CTCTCTCCAGCCCCTCCCCCCCCCTTTTTTTTTTCCTCCTTGTGATATTAATTTGCAAAAGCAAAAGGAGGCTGCTGACAGATGAAGAAGCTTTAATTGGGGAGCTCATTCTGCATAAGCCCCGAGTGCCTATGTCTCAAAATAAAGATGGATTAATTTAGGGCTCAGTGGAGTGATAATTTGGGAAACTAAATATGAATTTGTATCACACCAACCCTTCCACACTGCTCCTATGGCATGGACACAGCATACCAGGAATCTACCCCTCAGTTTATTGAATGCTTGTGTTTGGCTACAAACTTCTGTGGGGTTACACAGAACTATGGAGTTCTGTGTAACTCCAGAGTTTGCACTCTCTTTATATCTTCAAGCACTTATTCAATCTTTTCAACCTTACAAGTATCAGAGGCAGACTGCTGTGTGTCTTAGCACTCATTTGGTTTTTGTAGGTATCAGCCTTTTTTTTTTTCCTAGCTTGTATAAACGTCTCAGTTCCATAACTGATATGGTGATAGGAACTTTCTCTTCCAGACAAACTCTATGAACTGGTACCATTCCACACATGCCACCCACTCAGAAGGTTTTAGTTATATTCACAATTTCTGTGCATCTTCAATGATAGAAGTTGCTTTGTGTAATCTAAAACATGCTCTTAAATAATAAAAACAAACAAAACCTTGGTGCTGTTGGTTTGGAAGGGAACTTTAAAAGACACAATGGTGCCAGATTCTTCTGCTCCTGCTTTTGCAGAACTGTAATCTTCTTTGGGATATGTCCATGGATAGCAATCAGAGGAGGAGGATGGAGGCATTAATGCACTGTAGCTTCTGAAACTTGCCCTGTCCAAGTCCTAATGTGGACATTGGAATTTCTGTGGAACAGGAGTATAAACCCTTGTTCATGTATCTGTGTGTAAATGTCAAACTTGATCGGGCAGTAAGAACAGCAAAGTTCATCCTTCTCTTTAATTGCTCATGGTAGGCTATGCAGAATTTCTTAAATATTTCAGACAAATTGGGGAAGGAAGTGTCTGTTGTGAATAGCTGATCCTGAAACTGTGGTTTTGGTGCAAGATACAATTCTATGTTCTGCAGGAATGACAAAAAAATAATTTCTAATCTCTGGTTTTTGCAGACTGAAAACCAGTAAAGCCTTCTGTTTGAATGCTCTTTGACACAGAAATAAATCATGCAAAAAGGGAATAGGGTCTGATTAAAACTGACAATGGTGTGCCAAAAAGTCTTTTGCATATTTTTTAGTTCGAAAAGGTATAATTTATGTGGGCATTTTTGATGGTTTGAAACTATATTTCAGGCAGCATTTGTCAGTCAAAGAGTTTTATTTTTTTTTTAAATACTTTTTATCATGAGAATGCACCTAACAATTATAGTTTAGTGCTTCAAAGTAAGAAGAGATAACACTCAATTGGGCATCCTCAGTAATGCACGTACATTATTGTATAGAGATTATTTTTGGTCTATAGGTAGAGATATGAGTAGGACTAAAATCAAAGGGAGGCTTGATGTTACTCAGTATCTGCCTTGAGATTTTCTGGATGCTGGGTAGTAAGTGAGGACAGGAGACGGAATTCGAATTCAAAATTCCTCGCTCAGTTTGCTAAAACTGTTTCTTGTTACTGATCTATGCTATTCTCTGATGGCACACTGAACCCGGAGAGGGGCAGGTGACACTGACCGGTGGTGCCTGCTGAGGAGGGGCGGGACGTGGAGGTGCTGGGGGGCTGCATTTGGGTTCCAGAGCAGGGAACCCAGGCACTTCACCTCCTCAGGCCAGCTTTGAAATGCAGCGTTATGCCTGAGGTGAAATAGTGGGGTTTTTTTTTCTGGCTATTTTGTGTTTATTCACGTGACAGTTGTCCGGCCCCAGCTCCTCAGGGAAGGGGATCAGCACGGGGAGTTCAGCGGGTTTACGGCAGGTCAGGCCCCGGCGGATTGTGCGGGCAGGTTTGTGTAGTTCCTGCTCTGCTCTGCTCAGGAGGAGCAACCTACATACTTGAAACAGAAAACCTTTTTTTGTTTGTTTGTTTGAAAAAAAATTGGCTTTTTAAATTGTTAAAATATAGACTAAATATTCTGGTAAAAGAGCATAAAAAGAAAAATCAGGCATCTGAAAAAGATCTGGCTCATAGCAGCTCCTTCCTGTGAACTTTCCACTGTAAAGCAACACTTTCCATTCAAGGTTTGTCTGAATGGCCCTGTTAGCCTGTACTCCTCCCTGCCAGTCAGCCTGAACGGAACTGACTAGGGAGGTTGGTATGACAAGCAAGCTTTCCTGAAGCAGCTCCTGGGTTTTTTTAGGCATCGTTTGTCATAGAGTGCTGGGTGGTGTTTGTGAGCTCAGGTGTGGTAGGCTGTGTGGGGTAAACGCGTGGACTGAGCATTGCCGGAGTAAATGTCTGCCTAAGGGGAGTGTCTGTGATTATGCAAGAGTGAGATAAGGAACCCACGTGGCCCTTCCTGTGCAGTACTCAACCCCTCCCGGTGACAGCGGGGCTAAACTGGACCATGCAAATAAAGCTTCTACAAAGCAGCTGTATGGGACCTAAAATTCAGGGACTAGTCAAGGCATCTTTGTGCTACTGCCAAAAGGATGGTAAAAAACACAATTTCTGAAGACTACGGTCAGTTTGTGTATTTTGCAATGTAAAATTCTGTCGCAAAAAGCTTTAAGACAAGACTTTGCTAGGCAGTTCTGCAGAGGTTTTTTTGCTACAATAACTCTTTGAAAAATGTAGTAAAATCTGCCCTTGTCACTTTTTTCTGAATAATAGATGAACTTGGGTTTTGTTTAATTAGCTCATCCTGCAAACTTGATTTGTGTTTGGTTTGAGAAAATCAGATAATCAGCACTACACATTGCACTGTCAGCCTTGCAGATAGATGCTGTGCAGATTCAGTAGGTCTGACTGCACTCGTAATATAGGCCAGTGTCTTGCTTTTTCCCTATTTTGTATAAATCAAGCAAAGCCAGACTAGAGTTTCTTTTGAAAAGCAAAGCATGATCTTGAAATGTAGGTCTTGTAGAGGCCAGTCTATTTAGCAGCAGATATATTAAAAAATCTAAAATTCACTTCACAGGGGGAATTCTGGTCTCTCAACGGGCTTGTGTTGGCTTGAAAAAAAATTGTAGAGACCTCTGGTGGGAAGAAATGGAGGAATTTTCTGTATTAGAAAGTGAAGATGTGGAGGTGGATGGATCTCAGCTATGACATCCTTGTGCTTTCCCTGTTGTAATGGTTTCTCTTTTGGAATTTCCCAGGCTTGCTAAAACTACTGAATGGTTTTAATGATGGAAGAACAAACTTTGCCTTATTTTAGGGGCTTGATTCATAGTCCACAATAAGTTGTATTGAGAGAATGCTTTGATAGTCTGACATAACTCTATGGGATGGCACAGGCCATACCCAGGAGTCTTTAACTTCCACCATGGAAGTTAAGGTGAGGAAGAAGACCCCAAACCCCTTCCTGAAATGCACAACTTTCTCTTGTAATGTACTTCATCTTATAATTATCTCAGAAGGGTTTTACCTACACTGTGTTTTATTCTCCTCTTAATGTCTCTGGCTTTTGCAATCAGTGCTGTACCTGCACTCAGCAAGAGGGCTTATTTGGCAAATGCATCAATGCATGACGTCATTCCTGCAGCGTCTCTGGGCCTGTTTAGAGCATTGGCAGTATTTAACTGCACTTCCTGCAGCTGTATGCAGCTGTGAAATTTTGTTGATCGTGATGGACAGGAAATTCTGAGGAGAAAAAACCTCAGTACAAGGCTCATGAAAGGCCGTGGCCTGATTAGTTCCTTGGCTAATGGTAATACACGGCAATAGTGCAGGACCCAGTGCACTGCAAAGAGTGCTTTTCAAAGTAATTAGCTGTAAAATGAGGAACAGCAACGTTCATCCCAAATTAATGATGATACAGAACCAACCACAATTGTTTTTAAGAAACCATTAGAGAGCCTTGCTGGCATTTCAGCAGTCATGGTAGAAAGCTGTGTGCTGGTGAGGCGGGAGGATTGGTCCCTCACAGAAATCGTGCATGGCATGCTGGGATGCACAATGCGGAAGGGACAAAAGGTTATTAAAAAAATTCTTATCAGAAGTACTTTGACATCAGTCCTCAAGTAATTATTTTTATCCTTCAATAGGTGCATCTGTATGCTATTGTGCTAACACTGCTGCTTCTCTTATTAATTATACTCTTTTAAGCTTGCTTCACAAGAGTAATCTAACAGCCTGTACTAATTAATGCAGTTGAAATCAAACATAGTAAAAATAAAACAGCTCAGCTGAAAACGAAAGGAAAGGAGAGAGGAAGGCAAAACCCAACACTCTAGGCAGTTTGATGCCAAAACAGACATGCAAGGCTGTACCGTGTGGGGTACATACAAAAAAGGTATCTTCTACATTTCAGGCATTTAACAATTATTGAGTGTTATGAAATGTAGTGGTACCTTGCTACTAAGAAATCCTGTTACCTGCTTTCCTATCCTTCACCAAAAGGTTGTTAATCATTGGTCTTGCTATTGGCTTCAGTGGTCTGAATTAAAGTTAAGTGCATTTGCAATTCTTTCCAACAGCAGATTCTAACCCCAAGTCTTCTACAGCTTTTTGTCATTGAACAGTAAGTTTAGTGGAGAAATATGTCCTGGGTAATGTTACCAGCTTCTGCTAAAAGGTTTACAAAACAGGAGTTCACAGGAGACTGATACCTTTCATGTCCTTCTTTTACAAGTGATGTTTGAAGAGTTCTGTAATCAAAATATTGTGCCAAACACTTCCTAGAATGGTCAAACCAACCCTCAGAAGACCTTGAATCTTGCACAACCTACTTTCAGTCGGTAAAATTTGTAGTGTTATGAGGTGCTGATCAGATGACAGTTTTTTCCAGTATGCAGAATGTTTTTATTTCATTATTTAATAGTTGTGGATATGGCAAAGTTTGATTTGAGTATTTATCTTTTTTTTTTTCTTTTTTTTTATTGGTTGTTTCAATGGGAAAATGGAATGTACCAGAATCATGACTTCCATCTGATAGGAAAAGCAGGCTTGATTTTGAATATAAGTGTTTTATAAATCTGTATTTTGGATCCCATTTTAATTGTTTAATATGCAGGGCCGAGATGAGCCCTCTCTTTTTCTGAACCCGCAGACTTTGAAGTCAGTCTTCCATGCTTCTTTGCTAAGTTTCACTTGTAAATAATAAAATAAGTTTACTACTATGAATTGCCTTTCTTCAGGAATAGTTTTTTGTGACCCACACAATAATGAGTAAATACCAGATACAGGTTTATGGTAAGTTTTATAAAATATAATCTTTTGGATCCAAGCTGGATCCTTCAACCCCTGCCACTGGATCCATGCTCTTCCCAATGGCAGTACCTGATGTCCCAGTGCTGATGGCTTCCTTTGGCCCCCCCTCCCAGGGAAGTGCTGCTGCTTTGGCAATGCTGCCTTGGTGGGCAAAGCACCGCACCCCCAAGGCAATCGTGGCAGGTTCCAGTACAGTATTAAACACTCCTGCTGAAAGGTCAGTGGTGTTGAATTGATAGATTGATGCAATTACTTAGTGGGGAAATAGATTGTCCAGCTAAAACCCAGTTCTCATCCCCTGGTCCAAATCCATTGTCTTAAGGTTAAGTAGTGTGTTTGCTTTAGGCATGCTGGCTTTGCTGAATAAGTGACTGACTAAAAGCTGGTGGGTTTAAAGAAATGAGAAATGTCATTTGTGCAGCACAGGAAATTATTATTATTTTTTTTTTATTGCTGACCATTAGCATTTGTTCAGCTTGCATCATTGTGGATTTTGTATTTGGAATGATATCCAAGTTCAATAAGTAAACTTATAAAAGGTACTGAAACTGGTCTCCAGACTAATTCTTCAGAGATAATTTTATTTGCTTTGATTATTGACTAATGCACAGCTGAGGTTTATGATGTTAAAGAAAGGAAGAAGTCTGAAGTAGGAAATACTACCTAATGCTTTCAATTAGCAACATGCATTATGTGGTATTGGCCATTTCCTAGCACTGAGATGTCATTAATAACCTTGAATGCAAATTTGCTGATTAAAATATGAGTTGGGCTTTTTCTTCTAGAAGTATATTGGCATAAGAGAGCAGTGAACAGATTGTGGTAGGAAAGGTTGCTCTTGGTTTTGTCAGTCAAACAGTTCTGTGAAGATATTTTAGAATTGTTGGATTTGTGCCTTCCTTGAAGAAAATCCCTTAGAAGTTCTGAGGAAATTTAATGTTCTTTTTGTTAGGTCTCAGTGAAGCATGTGTTGTACAGAGTAGGGACACTTGTCCTTCGGGATATTTTCTTCCCTTCTCATCCCTTTCCATTTTGCTAGATTTCCTGTCTCCATATTGTGATAACCTTTTTTTTTTTTTTTTTTTTTTTTTTNTTTTTTTTTTTTTTTTTTTGTAAAGTACCTCTGGATGTGGATTTCTCTCATATCTCATACTTGAAGCTGAAGGAGCAAGTTGTGCTCAGTACTTAACAAAATATATATACCGGTGAGAGAAGTGAGGGGAGCAAATGCTGCTCCTGCTCATCCACCAGTGTGTCTTGGTCTTCTCAGTCTGAATTAAAACTTTAATTGGCTTTATACTGGTGCATTTCTGTGTATACCTGGCAGAGGGAGCTCTTTAGGACTGGGAGATGTTGCTGGCATGGGTTTGGATCGCTTTGCTTGGGGGTGTGTTGTTTTTCCCTGGTGGCACCAATACGGTTCCCATCAAAGTGAACGGGCTGGTGCTGGTGTAAGCCAAAGATGAGAACCCACCACCAAGTGAGCAAAGAGCTTTGAAGTCCAGTAGGATGACCTCATTGCCAAGCAAGATTTTGCAGAAGCTGTGGGCAGAGCCAGCCTGCAATTTAAGTCACCTAAACAAGCCAGAAGAGTGAATTTACAGTTAAAAAAAATAAAACAAAAAAAAAAAAAAAAACAAAAAAAAACCAAAACCACAAAAAACTGTGCCCTCCTTTCCTTTGCAAGATCTGCCTTTAGGTCGGTTTTTGGGAGAGCTTTAGTTCTGGTGGAGTTTAAATGTGAATCATGGGTGAGGTACTGTTTTTACTGTAATGCGCAGAAATGATCAACAGCACAATGGAAAAGTATGTCTGAAAGGAAATATGGCCAGCACTTCAGTGCCTAAAATGATTATTATACCAGTTGGGATTTCATTTGAAGAGTTAGTTATTAAGTGGGTAGTCTCCCTGAGATGAAATGGCAGTGGGAACGCTGCCTTTACTCAATATTTGTGAGGGGGATTTTGGGTCTTTTAATCATGATTTGAATATATTGTGTCTTGACTTTTTCTTGGTTACACCCATTTTCCCCCCTAGCAAAATGATTTGTTTTGCTGTTGGCTTTAGAAATGCAAGGATTCTTACACTGGTGTCTCAAAAATCTGAGTAACAATTTTTTTCCAGGCAGAGTTGCATATGCAGGTTTAGAACTTCTAAGTGGAGATGTGAACTCCGTTGAAAATAATTTGTGGGTGGATTTACAGCTGGGCTTCATGATGGAATTCAGGTCATCAGCCAGAAAAAACTGGAATGGTGTCAGGAGTCTGCACAAGAGGGTTATAGGTCTGGAATTGGGACCAGAAGTGTGATCGTCATCATACAATGGGAAGTGTATCGTGGGGGGAGGGTGGGAAGTCTGGAAGTTAAGTCAGTATCGAAAATCACTCCGACACCACTGTAAAACTAATAAGGTTGATGTAATAACGGTGAACTGTTAACCAATAAATAACTCCTGAGAAATTTAAAGAGAAAATAATTTGTACTGGAAGGGTTGTTTATTGAGGTTTCCATCTACATTCATTACAAATACCAAATAAACAATTGCTTGGGAAGCCACACTGATTTTCAGTATGTTTGTCCTTTGGAGTATAAGTTGAGGAAGTGCTGATTTGTTGTTGTCCAAGGAGATTTTGAGGAGTAATACAGGACTTGTTTCTCCTGTTCTTTGAGCTATCCAAGTAGAAAAAGAATTCTTTGTGAAATTACCTGCTTTCTTTGCTACTTAGAAGTAACTTTTCAATATATCTGTGTAGAAATTCAAGCTAGAATTTGCATTAATGTTTATTTTGGGTACTGGAATGTTTCCAAGGTGTCTTTATGGAGTCTGGATCCTGTTTTCTGCCCCATGGAAGAGTTTCTGCTCAGGTGTGCTGCTGGCTCTGGGAAAATGTCCACAGGCAAGGAGAGCAGAAGGACAATGATGACATTGTGTGGACTGGACGACAATCTTTCTCTATAAATACACATTATTTTTCCTCTTAAATGACTGATGCCGAGAGTGCTTTTTAGATGAGCTATTTTTAAGAGAGCATGTTATCCACTAAGGATGTCATTAGGTGTTGCAAGAGTTTTAATATAAATTGTTTACATATTGATCTTGTGGTATATTAAGCTGTTTTTTTCCTTATCTTCAACAGGCAGCCAGATAAACTAGTGGTGGTTTGGACAAGAAGAAGCAGAAGAAAATCCTCTAAGGTTAGTTGATTCCTTAATAAGTCCCAACTTGAGTGACAAATAGGGTCAGTGGTTTGAGGGACTGTTTTTTTGAATGTGGGGAGAAGCCAAATAAATAAATGAGAAGTATTTTGGTTGTTGCTTTTTCTTTTTAACTCAGTTTATCCATAAAGTTCAGAATAAACTGCTGTAATGTCATTGCTAATTTATGGGAATTCTTACCTCTGATTTCAGCTTTGGTTGTTTGTTTAGCAGAACTGTATCACCATCAGTTCAATTTGGTTTTTAATTGCTAGACCTAATTAGAAAGGAGAATTGGTTTCTTTACTAGAAGTGTATTAAAAAAAAAACCTAATTTAAAAAAAAAAGGTAATAAAGAATCTGACATCCCTGCAATAGGCAGATAAAGCCTGAATAAGAGGCTATTTCACAACCTGAAATGCTACAAATAAAAAAGAATTCACTTCTACAAACACTGTAGTCAAACCTGTGAATTTGTGTTTCATGACTAATAACTTGGTAGCCTGAGGAATGGGAAGCTCTGAGTGAAGTCTCTCCAGCATCTGAACACTGATAAAATTTGTATTTCATGGGGACAGGAGTACATGCTGTTTTCATCCCTTCCCAGGAGCATTTTCTCCTCTTTGAGATGACTTGGTCTTACTTGCTCTTTCCCTTTCCCGATGCTGTGGCTTCTTAGCCTGGCTGGATTTATGGCAAATGATCTTGTCATTCCAGAGAGGAAATTTTGGAAGTTATAATAATTCTTTGACACTTCAGTTAAAAAAACCAGATGGTCTAAGCTTCTTTTTTTGTGTATGTATTCATGTAACACAAAATGATGTTTCAAAGAACTCTGTAATAGTGGAGAGAGGGCCTCCATGTTAGAGAAGATATCTTGAAATAATTGTGTTGAAGCACTTAAATATTTAGAAAATGTGATACACAGTTTTCTACTATGCTCAGGAGAGACTTTATTCTTTACTGGTACTCTTCTTTTTCTGACCTCTTTTTCTGATGGTCGTGCATATTTGTTCTATTTTGTCTTTTAACTTGAGGTATAAGCTATTCTAAACTGTTTTAGGTAGAGACTGGTTCCTGACTGCACAACTAAATGTTGTGCATCCAAAATTCTGCTTCAGGTTATGAAACCCAAAGGTGTTACCTGAGGAGTAAACAAGGATGTGAGCTCAGTCTGGTACCTGTTCCTGTTCCATGTTCCATACTCTTCAGCAAAGCCAGTCAGACTATTCCTGTTTCACCAAAGCATCAACTAACTCAAGTTCCTTTGAATTTATAGCATGGTGTGTATCTAAGTAGTAAGTGCTGATGTCAGTAACTGATGTCTGATGTGGCTCACCCTATGATAACTTCTCTTTATTAGTTTCATTAAATTTCTGTTGCACAGAGAGATAAAAGTTATATCAAACAGTAAGTGCAGTGCTTACAAAAGCTTTGTAGCCCTGAAAAACTTGGTGAAAAACAAGGTATTTGTCCATAAATGACTGCTTTGTTGGGGTTCAGAATATATTCAGAAACAGAAACTGTAACTGAAGTCCAGCATGGCTTTGTGAAATGATGGGTTTCTGCCTGTCATTTTATAGGATCCAAATGACAGCATTTCTCTGAAGCAATAGGATTTAGCTCAGCCTTTTGGGCTTGAAGTTTTGTTCAGTTGAGCCGTAAAGTTCCATATGTCCTCACTTTTGGTCACCAGGAAGTAGAATCAACTCTTGGCAGATTTAAACCTGAAACTCAGAAAGGTCTTTGGCTGACTAAGTCGTGTTTAGTAAGATTTCACAAAGGTAGTTTGAAAGAGACTGAGTGGCCTTGAAACCTGGGCAGAGCATAGAGTTAATTTTAAAACTTAGGCAGTTGATGTGACTTGAGCTGTTTGGGTCAAAAACTGTAGATCAATAAAGGTTCTTGATCTCTTAGTCATCCTGCCAGTAAAATACTTTATTCAACATACTTGTTTCATCTAATTGCTTTATTGGAAGCAAATCAAATGAGTATTTCCTCTTATTTTATTGTTGGTGGACACTGGGTTCAATGAGTGCAAAGCATTAATAATTGTCTATGTTTTTCAGCTTCTTGAGAGGGAGGAAGGGAGAGATGAGGTTTTAGTTTACTGTAAAGATGTGAAGACTTTTTTGGAGGTTATGTTTTCTGAACTTTTCAGATCATTAGGGTTAATGAGGGATATCATCAGCAGATAGTTCACAAACTCACAAACATGGCCCTTTGGATGCTCTCCAGTAGCTCGGTGTCTCTTTTGTACTGGGAAAGTACAAGAGATGTGTTAAGCAAAAATGTGCAGCTGGAAGATGGAGCTATGGATGTACACTGGGATGCCTGCTCTAACTGATACAATTTTAAAATGCCATTGAGCTGAAAGCTGAGTTCTTGATGTCTTTTGAAGCCCTTGTTTTTGTGAGTTTCCATGATTTCGATATGCCTCCTGCACCACATATTCTTTTTCCAAATAAACTACAGTAGTCCCTTTATTAAAAGAAATAATGAGAGGCATCATGTGTAGGAGTCTGAATATTTTTCTTCTTACTATGGGAAACATAGAATAGGAGCTGTAGATATGTTTAATTACAGCAAGTTTCAAAGTGTTGCAAATGAGAAGCAAATGCACATTTTGAAAAAGCATATAAATAGCAGTCTGATGGGTAGATGGATACAAGACCATAAATATATCCAGCAGTTAGTGACCTTAATGCAGATTTAAGTTACTTACAGTTCTATTTTGGGACCTGCTCTCCATGGGCAAGTCTAATTTCAATGTATTTCATGAGGTATGTCAAGATGAGGTGGCTCTTTGTGGTTGGGTATCTCCATTGTGTGTGCCAGGAGTTTACATTAAATGGTGATTTGCAGTTTTGCTGTGCTTGGCAGAATTACTGTGCGGTCCTAGAACCAAAATGAACTTTCAGCTTGGGGAGGGTGGGAGTTGCCTGTCTGCTGGCGCAAATGTTCTCTGTAAAATCGCGTACACTCTTTAAGCTTTATTTAGATGCTGTTCAGCGTCCATGGTTTACATAAGGTGCAACTTATAGCCATGGACTTGTTTAACTCTTCTTCAGTACCCTGGCACACTGGAAAGTTGCCCTGGGCAGAATGTCTTTGTTCTAGTGTAGAGCAAGGGAAAAACGTGTTCAAATTATGTTTACCTTCATTTCACTGAGATGCTCTCAAATTTCCAGACTTTGAACTAAGAAATTTCAGTTTTTAAATAGAGGTACTTTCTACTATTCCTGTGAACATACAGAGACTTATGGTTGAATTATACACCTCTGAAGAATCAAATTTGCACTTGTTTCTGAGAGCCTGACAGAATTATTCTTCAAAGATTCTTTTTGTATCAAAGGTGAAAGAAGGTGCCTTGGCTGTGATTTCAGCACTTCTCTTGCAAGTTTATCAAGAACTGTTTAAGCACAAAGGAGAAGGAGCAATGCTGAGAAGAGGGAAAGAATTTGAGCAGTGAGAAGCAAGAGCCAAAAGAGGCAAAGGGGCATGGAGTGAAAGGAATCTCTTGTACACAACAGCAGCCTGGCCAGCATTTTTCCGAGGTTCTGCCATCAATAACACAGCAGCTGGGTCACCTGTTTTGCTGTCCTTGGCAATTTGTTGCCTTTTTGGCTACTTTATTGCCCAGTGCCAGCCCTGCCTGTCCCTGGGGGGCTGGAGTTCCAAAGGCATGTTGTGACCCTGACATGCTGGTGGACAGTCTGGGACCAGCACAGCTGAATAATGCCACTCCTGGAGCTTCTCAGTTTTTTAGCAAAGTTACAAGATCATTGTAATCCCTGACTATAAACTGGAGGTCATTAATATTCTTCTTTTTCTGAGAGTCCCATAAAATTGACTTGTGGTGACATTCTGATTTCCCAGTGACATTCTGGTTGTCCCAGAAAACAATGAGAAAAATAACTGGTTTTTTTTATTTGTCTGGGCTTTGATTTTTTATTTGGTTGCTTGTTTTTATTTTCTAATAAGAAACCCTACAGATGATGTGAGAAACTGATTAAAGAGATGGGGAAGCTCTTTATCTGAGCATCATCTACAAATAAGGAGAGATTTGATGAACAAAATAGCATGAATCATGTATTTAATACATGATGTATTCATCATGTATGTCATGAACGTGTGTGTGTGAAACCAAGCTTGAAGAAGTAGCCCAGTCCTAGAGAACCTGTGGTAGAGATGAGTTTTTGCTCATTCCCCAAGCTCAGCAGTCTTTCTGTAGATTTTTAGCAGTGATACACATGTGCACAATGACAGTTGTAACACGTAAGTGCCAATGAATTGAAGACATTCATGGGAAGACCTGTGGGAGTCCACTGGTTTCCTTGTCTGCTCTAAAGGGGCACTGACAGCGATGTGTTGATCAAAGGCTGCCTGGAGTTTCCAGGGCTTTGAACTTCTTTGTTTGGCACGTGCTGGGTTTTTTGGACTGCATCCCAAGGCATGAGTGTGACTGGAGTCTTGTTCTGGTGCCCAGCCTTTTTAACTGGTGGGCCAAGCACAGGGATTTCTTGGGGGGAATGCAAGCTATAGTCTGGAGTATGGTCTTTCATTTGTCTCCCTTTGTGACACTGAACTACGGTACAGAAGAACAAGAAGAAGCCATTCACAAACTGCTGGTTTCCTCTGGTGTGAGGGAATTGGCAGCTTTTCCCAGTCCATTCTTTTTCCAGTAGGTCCATTAACAGCCATATACAACTCTAGCTGTCTTGGATAGTGAATGACTTTGATGGGATGCATCACACAGAGTAAATTCTTGGTGTTGAAATGTTCCAAAGTCACACTGCTGGCATGGAGGCACCAGAGGAAGGATCTGGCTGCTTAATGTCAGCTCTTCCTCTTGAGGTTTTTTTTTGTTGTCTTGTTATTGGTTTTTTTGTTTGTTTGTTTGTTTGTTTTTTATTTGTTTGTTTGTTTCTTCTTTTCTAAGTGTTCTGCCTGCATAACACTGAAGAAGAGGGATTATCCTTACAACCTGAGCTGCCCTAAGCACTACTGGAGCCAGCTGAGCTNTGTCTGCACTATTGGAGCCAGCTGAGCTCCTGCTTGCTCCTTGTGCCCTGAACAGCCTGTCACACCAACAAGTAGCAGAGCTGGTCTGATCACAGGCAGCTAGCAAAAATTTTATAAGGAAAAGAAAATCAGCAGTTTGCTGGCTCACAATAAAGCCACTCTTGTGGCTGCAGGTGAGGAATAATTGTAGGTCTCTTTCAGATGAGTTTTGCTTTTAAAACCCAATATTGACAGC